>CM029272.1:23041912-23201912 GCA_016920895.1 Vaccinium myrtillus
ACGTTGATCTCAGATATTGTTCATTCATTTCTAATGGTAGTAATTTTATACAAGTTAAAAATTATAAAATTACAAGTTATATGTATTTTAAAGTGCAAAAAAAAATAAAAATAAATATAAAGGATGTTCTTCATTTCTCATTTGGTTCTTCGCATATTGAGAATCAAACATGATTCTTCCTTTTGAAGAATGGAATTGAAGCATGGTTGGAGGGATTGCATTCTTCAATTTGAAGATGTGAAAAATTAAAATAAAGGAATGAAGTATGGTTGGTCTTGGAGATGCTCTAAACTATGAAACCCCGACTGGTCAAATAAGTCAATTCCTCGCTTGCTTGGCGCTTAACCCCGTTCTGTAACCAATCCATTCACTTGGAGAGGCTGTTCAGTGCCCCTGGAACACCGCCCCGACTCCGGATTGACCCAGGCCTCTTGGGCCTGGCCTAGGGCATCCAAAAAGTTTAAAAAATTAGGTGCACTCCCATACATTTTAGTATTAGGCTTGAGTAGGACTCTTTTTCAAGCCTACTCCACAAATGCCTTTCGACTATCTTGGCCAGCAAAGAAGCATTGGGTTTAGGAGATTATTTAAAGAGGGAGTGGATGCCTCTTGAGTTCATGGATTTTCAATGTGGGACAAAAAGTTTCCTTGTTCCAAATGGTTCACACAACCAACAACATATTTCTTCTCTTTCATGCTTAGTCGCACATCGGCTGTTCACCCAAGTGAAAAAGTTGAATTCCCTTTAAATTAAGAGTTGTACCTCCTCATTTCACTCACGCCACCAGCGCGTGGCAAGGTTATCAATTCGTGGCACAACTCTCGAGCAGAGTGAGCCATGCTCGAGCTCAGCCTTTTGAAGCTCGATTTAAGCCTATTTTTGGTCGACTAAGCATGACTCGTTTACACCCCTATCTTAAGGGCATAAAATCATATTTGCTTCTTGTCTGTCCCGTAGCATGGGGTGCTTTGGTTTGAAATAGTCTCATGGTGGCACCTTGTTTGGGTCAGTCCTCCTAGCTTGAAAGGTATGCTCCTTTGGTGGAATTATCACAGATTTAAAAATCTAGAAAAACTCTGTTGGCTGGCAACCTTTTATTCAGTGGTATGGTCAATTGGACTGTCATGGTGTTGAATAACAAAGTTTAGGATATGGAGCAAATTTATGACTTAGCCAAAACAAAGATGGCCATGTGGATTAGAGGAAAGTATAACATTTCTGATTATTTTGTTGAGGACTTTAAATGGAACCTGGATGGTGTTAGGCTAGTAAGGATCTAGCCTTTCATTTAGATGTGGGGCTCTGACTTTTCATCTTGGGGTGAGTGTTGGGTGGTTTAGGTCTTAGGCTGGTTGTGTTTTCTGTTGGGGTCTATATCTTTTTATTTGTTTTCTTATGCTTTGGTTTGTGGATGTCTGGGGGTGTGGTTATGTGGGTTTATGGGTGCTATTGGTTTTGGGGTTTTGTTTTCACCCTTCCTTTGTTTGTTTTTTTTTTTTTTTTTTTCCTTTTTGGATTAGTGGTTGTTGGGTGTTGGTGGTGGTCTAGTCTGGGTGGTCGGGGGTTTAGTTCTGTTGGGTGTCTAGTCTCAATGGTCTGTATCTCTGTGTCTTTTGTCCTGTGTCTGTCTCCAATTCTCCGAATTTCTCTGCCCATGGAATGCTGCTATGATTTTGAAAGTTTGCCTCGTTGTTGCTGTGCTGCTGGTTATGATAATATTGCTATGCTTACTAATGTATGATGCTTGTTGGTGATGTTGATTCCTAATTGAAACATTCTTACCATTCTTCTTTTGGTATTCTACTGCTTCCCTAAGGTCTTCTTGATCTCTTGTGGGATGTTGTGCCAGCTGCTGGTTTTGTCTGATGAGGATGATGCTTCTTGATTGAAGCATGCTCACCATGCTTCTCTTTTGGAAATTGATAGGTGCTGAAAACACCCATTTAATCCTATAATTTACATTTTAATAGTCCAACCATAGAGTTACTTGATGAATTATAATGGTTGAATTGTGTTTGTAGGCTTTGGAGAGTGTCGAACGATTGAAAGTGCTAATTGGAGTTGATATAAGGCATGTGACACAAAGTAGACGTATAGAGCTTCGCAACGATCCAAGAATCGCATAATTTCGAGTTCGGATGAAGCCGGGGCGAGCCCGCGAAGTTTGGACTACAATTTGGAATTCCGCCCGGGCGGGAATCATAGCCGCCCAGACGGTTTTACCCGAGTTAAACATGGATTAGGGCGTTGACCACGTTTTTTTAGGTTTTATGTTTTGTTATAAATAGGTCATTGCTCTGTACGTTTTGGGGGTCCTAGAATATTTTGAAGCAAGTCTAGAGAGAGAAAAGCAAGCCAATCCATGGGTTCTTCAATTCCACCTACAAATCAAGCGTTCATCCCCACCTCCATGGCCCGTAAACACCTTCTAGGGTGAAGATGAAGCCCCGTTCCAAGTAATTCTGTATATGTGTAGGCGTTAGGTTTATTAACTCGAATAGATTGTTTAACTTTGAACATGTTTTCATTATGATCCGATGAAATCATTTTAATTCTTTCTATTGGTTGAGTATTTGTGTGTGCACTCTCAAATACCTAGTTAAACAATGGTTTTATACGCTTGTGCTTGGGTAACTGAGATGGATTATGCTCGTAAGACGGATCGTGCCACTGACAACAGAAAAGAGACGGTCTTGGCGGCGATGCAACATTCCGTCTTTATGGGATAGTAAATGCTTGTTAACAACATAATTATTCTCTTGACAAATTGTGATTCGAATAATAAATCTAGCTTACACATAACTTAGTTAAGTGGTCAGGTTGGATTCGAAACCCTAGATTTCTCCTCCATTAATTCTTCATCAATTTCATTATTTGTTTCTTAAATTAAATTAATTTAGTTTCCAAAAACCAATCACTCAAATCTCTTTTTCCGAATTAAATTAGAAATTAATCAAAAGTAACGTAACTTAAATGCAAATCATAATTATCAACATCAACACTCGGACTTAGCCACTATTCTTCTGAGTAGTAGTTAATTCTAAGTTTTTATAAATTTAATTTTGATAAGGTACGACACGGTCAGAAATCCTTACTTTGACTAATGCTATCTACCTATCTGCTAGTGTTGATGTTTTCTTAATAATGCTGATCTGACGTGGAGTTGATCTACTGGGTTGCTTCTTGGTGGAGCCTAGGCTTACTCCTCTATGATGTTACTGTCACCAAGTTGAATTGCTGCTCTTGTTGCCTTATTGCTGCTGTCATTTTGCTTGGATGCCAGCGCTCGAAGTTTGGATTGATATGGAAAACTGTTATGATGATCTGAATTTTGCTCATGGCTCTATTAGGTGTTGCTATCCTCATCTTGGTGATTAGAGTCCAAGACTTGGTTTTAGTTTGATCTTATTCGATATTTCCTTTTCTTTCTCTTTTTGTTTCTTTGCCTAACATATAGCCGCACTCTTTGTGGCTTGCAGGGACGGATCCAAATTTGCTCGTCTTGGCTCTCCCACTTGTCAATGTAAAAAAAAAAAAATCTGGGAATAAGTTTCGTATATATATTTTTTGTGTCGGGTTTAGTAACATAAACAGCGTGTTGCTGGTGGTAAGTGGTGATGCCTCCAAGCAAGAGGTCGTGAGTTTGATTCCTCTTCCTTCTTTTTTAAGCCACAAAAGTGATTGTTGAGGTTTGAACCCTGGACCTTTTGGTTCCAAAACTAATTGCTTTCCCTTTTTGCCACTAGACCAACAACAATCTTTGTACAACAACTTGGTAGTTTTATTTATATATTTTAAACCTATAATGACAATAATAATTCCCCTAACATTTTTTTCCTAAATTTTGTAATTTTCTTCCTTTTTTTTTTAAGAAAATGATACAAAAGCATGAAAAAATTGTTTAACTTAGATATTTTTTAATTTTAGAGATCTTTTACAATGGTCCCTAGTTTTCAATAATTTCTTATTTGATATGAAGTTTAGAATCAATCTTACACGATTTCTTTTGTGGCTTGTACGATTATAATTAATAAAATGCCCCACCTGATTGGATTTGCTTAATCGAGCTTAATAAAACTTCTTTTTACTAAGCAAAAAAATAAATAAATGAAGACCACAAAATTCAACTCTTTTAAGTGTCAAAGTCTCAAAGTAAATGTGAAAATCAATTTGGATTCAAATACCAACTCTAAAAAGAAAGAGAGGGAAATGATCTGTAGAAATTCTTTTTCAGACACTCTTGTTGGTAAAAAATGCATACTAAAAAGAGTAACCTAAAACAGATAAATAAACTCTGCCGAAAACTTAGAACTTGTGTAAAATGTGAAGTAAAAATTCATCAACCATTTAAGAGCTTGTGCGAAGTGGAAGAACATAATCCATAATTCCTTTAAAACAACATAAAGAGATTGAAAACAATGTGGAACTTACCAAGAAACTTTATTCATCTCCGACCAATTAAAAAACCATTTTTGAAGCCAAAAAACGAAAAAAGAAAAAATAGTTGAGCATAACTTAATTATTCCGAGATTTATCGTACTTAAAGAAGCAAGAACTAAATATAATTGTCGATTCTTCTTTTTTTTTTGTTGTTGATTATTTCGTGATTTATCGTACTTTAAAGAAGCAAGAACTAGATATAACTGTCAATTCTCCCTTGTTTTCAATCACGTCTACTACCCGTAGCATATGTAACAGGGATTCACGGTGGGGCGGATTCAAGGCGGGGATAGACACATATCCATCTCTACTCGTTTCCTTTTTTTTTTTTTTCTTTTTGTAAGAACCATCCCCAAATCCTATCCAATCTCCAAAAAATCCCCAAATCCCCAACCCATTCGGGTCGGGATCAGAGCTGGTGGGGTCAGATCGGCCAAAATTGTCATCCCTACACAAAAAAATGCTATATTACAGAACATACAAGAAATTGTGCATTTAACCATACTCAACGTACACCAGCCTCTAGTCACAAGAAAGGGAGAGACAGCAAAGGTGGAAAGTGATCTTGAAAATCATGGGCATATTACAAGGATTGGGATATGACAAGCCCTTCCTTGCAAGCCTCTCAATTGAGGATAAGATATACCCCACTTCTCAACCCTCCATATCCACCCTCTAGCTTGGCTTCACAACGTTTAAAAATACACAGTAGTAATCCCTATCCATTTCAAGATTTCCTTTTCTAAACTATCAAATTATACAGCTTATCCTATCACCTGGATACCTCTCCATGTACAGTGTTATCTTGCACTGATCAGCCCTTTGATTCTTTGCTCCACTATCCCCTTAATGCATCTATCTTTTTAGAGATTTTTTTTAAAGGTATCTTGTTAGAGATTAAAAATTGATGGAAGACAAAGCAGTTGACATCAATTGTTAATTTGGATCTGTAATCCTATATGTTTTCTTCAGTTGGCATTTAACTTTTTATATATGTACTTTTTAATTAACATTGGATACTTAGTTTTTGGGGCTATTTTCTAAATCATTTCTTGCCGCTATTCTCTAAATTTCTCTATTTTTCCTTCGTCAAAGAATTTATACTAAAAGAGAAAGAATCAGGGACATAGATTTGTGTGAACTCATTTTATACAATATCTTATGTCTCTGTCTGAGGAAGAATTTTTTTATTATGTTATCGGCACGATTTATAGATTTTCAAATAAACTGTTGTTATAAAGAGATGCAAGTTTGGAGTCCCAAATATTATTGTTAATGTTGCAAAATAATCATTTTCTTGACATGTATCCTTGATTTACATCAAGTTATAACATGCAAGAACATGCAAAATAATCAAATTTTACCATTATGTTTTAAGCCTTAATAAAAAGAATTAAACATGCAAGAATAAAAAAAATCAAGTTACAAAAGTATACTACGGTAGGACTATATATATTTTTTGGCATGGAAATGAGAAGATTATATTAATGAACGTCCAACGGCACTTACAAAAACGGAATTCATTACAAAGACTTTGGACAAAGCCAAACTAATCATCTTAATAGAGAACAAGACGCACACAAGGCAATCGATGTGTTTCACCCTAACCTGCATACTACCGACGCAAACAAATGCAGATTTACAAGATTCATACTGAATCGGATCTCTGATCTCTCACTTAGACTTAAGTTAAAAGATAAAAGACAAAGAATACCCAGACGATTGGATGGACTCCAACCAAACATGCTCGCACCAATGAACTCTCAAAACTACAGATCTTCAAAGCCACCACGAGTTGCCCTGCCAACAATATCATGTCGGGTAAGAACACTGTTGGCGCAAATACCATTGTAAAGCAACCACGCCTGAAAGTACCCGATCTGTAGACGAAAATTCGTCCAAAGACGAAACTAACAACTCTCACAAAGCGAGAGACATAATCCTCTCAGATCAGACGACAAGTCGTTGATCTGGAGAGACAAAAGAAAAAGAAAGAACGAACGAAGAAAATAAATAGTACCATGGTCCTCCCCTCCCACCACCATGGGTATTGAAACCCTGGGGGGAGGGGAAGGAGGAAGAGTAATGTTAGTGGTGGCTAGGGTTTACGGAGAAGAGAGAGGATTGATATACTCCGGTAGGACTATGCGCGCCTAATCCCTCGTTTTCCCTTATTTGGTTCCCATAAAAGAGCTGGGATTAATAATACTGGGACAAAAATTATCCCAATATGGGGGTATAATATAATCCCAGGGGGATGTAGGATTCTCAATCCCGGAATGATTTCATAAGAAAATGGAATTGTGAATTTTTTTTTGAAAAATCATGTTGGTTGGAATTGGTTTGAGAGATGGAGAGAGTGAGAAAGAGATAATCTTGATATTAATTCCGAAGTTTAATTTAGGGAACCAAACATGAGATTGACTAAAACTTGAGATATCCCGATATTAATCTTGCACGAATCAAATATGGGATTGTGCATTAATGATCTCCTAAGGGATCCCTTATTAAAATTTGGTGCGGACCTCACCTTTCCGGATCAAATTTTGATGATCCGAACCGCTCAATGTTTTTAAAATGCGTTTTTAAGGGCCTACGTGAAGATTCGTAAAAAACAAAAATACCCGGAAGGGCTTGATCCAAACAGTTTTCGATAAAACTATACATATGTACAGTTTTATCGAAAACTGTTTGGATCAAGCCCTTCCGGGTATTTTTTTTTGAAGATTTCTCGCGTGGACCTTGGAAAATGCATTTAAAAAACATTGAGCGATTCGGATCGTCAAAATTTGATCCGGAAAGTTGAAAAAAGGCTAAGTCCGCACCAAATTTTTAATAAGGGATCCCTTAGGAGATCATGACTGTGGGATTGTGTGAGATTCATGACTAAATTAGTCGTAGGACAAATAGTCAAGGACTACTAAACTCAGGACTATTAATCCTGCATTTTTTAGTCTACGAATCAAATGAGTAAATAACTACTCCTTTTTCCCTTTTTTTATCTATAGGCAAAAAAAAAAAAAAAGTAAAAGAAAAGAGAGAGAGAAAGAAACTGCCATTCTTCTAGCTCTGCCGATGATAATCGACTTTTTGACATTTTAGTTGGGTACGGCAACCTTAATTAAAACGGACACTATCAGGCATAGATAAATTTTTGTACATAAAATGTATAAATCAATTGGTTGGGAACATTCCGAGTCTCACATGAATGATCGGAGCCGTACGTTTTCTTCAAAATTGACAACTACCTCATACAAAATCAGCTCAATCCGATATCGTGAATGCTCTATCGGTTTATCTAGTTTTTAACTCTGAACCAAAAACAGGATAAAACAGATAGAGCATTTACCGATATCCGATTGAGTTTATTTTTTACGGGGTACAAGTAAACATTATTTTGAAAAAAATAAATGGCTCCGATCATTCGTGTAAGATCCGGATTCCGGAGTGGGTTCAAATAAATAAATTTATATATTTTCTGTACCAAATTTCTATTAATCCAATCAGGTCGAGTGTAGATCATTGTGGATCCTATACTGGAACTCGTAATAATAATTCAAGTCGTATATGTATAGCTTTGTAAGTACTTACAACTGTGCGAAATCAGTTCTATAAAAAATCAACAACAATGAACATCTCACATAAATACTACAAGAAAATGAGCTGTAAAGATAACTAAATATATAAAATCGTATATTTTTGTTAGCACTAAGAGCAGGTTCAGTCTTGACTCCGAACCAAATTCAGATTCAAAATCTGAGTAAAACCCCCCAAACCTCTCCTCCAATCATTTACCCTTTTCCATACCAAATCAAGGGAAACCCTTTTTTTTTTTTTCCCAAATCAAGGGAGATCCAAAACCAAACCCAAATTTCCAACGGCTATATTCTGGTGGTGATTGGTGGTCGCGTGAGTTTTCTGGTGGTGGTCAGCTGTTTCTGGTGGACGACGGTGGTTGGAAAAAGTGGACCAAGTTTGGACGAAGATCGGCGACAGTGGTGGTCGGTGATTGGTTGTCATGGTGGTGACTGAACTGGATTTGGGTAAAAATTGGGTGTATGACTGGAGCTCTCCATACCAAGTCAAGCTTTTACCTAAATTTTTACTCAAATTTGAGGAAGAATTTGGGTAAGGGCTGGAGATGCTCTAATGGATTCGTTTACAGATTTATTGATCAACATAATTTTTTGCATGCGGCTAAAATATTAACGGTAAAGGCCCAAAATAGGAAAAAATTCCCTTCCAATACCCTACAGTTTTCAAAATTTTCTAGTCTATTCCGAACCCAAAAAGACGACGGAAAACATTCATTGAGAAGAATATTTTCGGTTTGATTGAACTTCATTTGGTACATAAACAAATCCTGTATGTTGAAGAAAAAATTATATAGTTCAGTTAAGTTTTAAACCATATTTTTCTCTCATTTTTTTTTCTTGAACAAACACTATTCATTTATGTAACCATCAAACAAAATCCGATCAAACTGATTTTTGGCATAAGTATTTGTAACGTCCCAAATTTTGGAAATGTTATTATTATTACAAATAATAGAAATAAGTCTGAATACAAATATCCTCCAAATACATTTAATTCTAAAAGGGTGGGATCTATGGCTTCTCTTAGTCCTTTGTCTGGTAATTCCCCATTTCGGCAGTTCCTCCGGCTCCGAATTACTCCAAGCCATAATACTCCTCTTGTTCATCTTGATTGCGACTCTGACGTATTATGCCACGGTTACGTAAGTGCAACACCGTGAACGATAACACCCGGGAAATTCTACTCCAAAACCAACTAGCAATTTTAAAACAATATTTTATGTAGTAAAAATATATGATGAAATCCTTTATCAGATAACAGTATCATTATGAAATATGCATGGGTCAATGTCAATACAAATCAGAATGCAACATACGTAAGTAAACAGTATCTTGTATTATCTTTCAGTGTCGGCATTCTTCTTCAAATTTAATAATGTGGGCACTGTTCCTACTACCGGGTCACAGGCTAGTTCACTCGAAAATTATTGGCCCGTTCTACTTCCCCTTTCTAACGGACCAACCTTTCCGCTCGAGGTCCTGGTCGCCTTGTATCACGGACCGCAGCAGTATGATACAAAGTCCGTTCACCCCGCGACAGTGTGACACACGAACATAGCTTCAACCGTATTGTATCACGGACCGCATCTGCATGACACAATCTGACCAACATGTATCACAGACCGCATTTGCATGATACAAAGCTTTATCCACTATGTTGTTGTACACGTTTAGCCCTAACCACATCACAAGCCGCATCTGCATGAAGGGCGGCGCTAAAGCGACACTACCGTATTCGTTTCTATCAATCCATTTTCATTCTCATGTCTTTCTCATCAACAACTATTCAATTCTCGATAATCATGTAGAAAAGACTAGTCAACTTCTTCCTCTTTCAAAAATCAATCGTGCATTATGACTACGTGAAATCTGTAAGTCGAATTCCAAATGAACATTATAACAACTACGTATATTTGAAAATGTATTTTTAAGAACATTTGACTAATTATCCCGAAACCAAGTTAAAGACAACTAGTAACTTGTAAATCTAAACCCGAACATTACAACAACTATGTTAAGATTAAACTAAAAAGTAAGATCCAAAATCACTAGAAAGTAATTAGAATAGAGGTCTACTAACTAGTAAGTAATTAGGATAGAATTTACCTTAGTTCTGAGTGTTAGTCGGAAGAAGCGTATGCTAGGTTAAACGGCGTAATGTCTAGACTTCGTAAGCTCGAATACCTTTCTACCAAATTTTCTACTATGGATTGGATCGAAGGGTGGCTTTTGGTGGTGGAGAGTGGTGGTTAGTAGTGGAAAATGGGAAGAGCATTAGTAGTGGAATATGGGAAGAGCAATTTGAGTTTTCAAAGAAATCTCAAGGAAAAGTGTGAGAGTTTCTCTCACTAGATACTACAAAGGTGTTATGAGTTTTGGTGTGAAGAAAATGGGAGTCCATGGCTCCTATTTATAGGCAAAATGGGCACCCCTCTCCTCCCCCCTTAACCGTCCCTCCCTTCTCTCTTTCCTCCCATGTGCTAAATTTTAATGCCTGATTTGTGGGATTTTAGAAGTACAAAATCTTAGGGTTCATGATGGTTTTGACTAGCCAAAGTACCTAGGAAAATCTAAGGTTTGTACTCGGAAAATCTAGGAATTAAATGGGAGGAAACTTGGGGAGAAATATAGTCACTAAGTTGCATACGGTTTTGCATGGCTAACTTTGTTTTAGGGAGTTTTGGGTACTAGTTCTACGTATATGAACACACATAAATAGGAATGAGGCTATTTAGGCTATGGAAATCTTAAGAAATCTAGGTTTATTCCCTAAAATTAATGAGGAAGATTTTGTAGAGAAAAATAGGATTATGGTTTGTAGGAAAACACCTCACACAAGTGTGAATGCATGCATGTGTTCAAACTTGGAGAGCAAGTATGGAGAATTTTTCCATATGTCCAAAACCCATCTCTCTCTCTCTCTCTCTCTCTCTCTCTCTCACATTAATGTGGTCAAAATTGGTCTAATTTGGTCAAAATGGGAGTTGATTGGGTGGTTCTAAGTTTGACTAGAATAGGATGTTGGTTGGAGGGAGGAGATGGAATAGTGATAGGTGTAAATGTGGGAGATTTTGAGATTTTGTAATACAAAAATAGTAATGTAGATATGTATAAGTACAAGTATATAGATACACTAGTACATAGTAGATATAATAGAATAAATGATTTTCAATTTAAATAAAATAAAACAATTGAATTTTATAAAAGATTTTTTTATTTTCCAAAAATTAGACTTATTACAGTATTCTTCTTTATAGTTTCTACAAAATAAATAATTTTGATTATTTATTTAGATCCAGAATGAATCCCAAAAAATTGAAAACTGGGAGGGATTGGAGGGGGAATAAAATTGGAGGAGAACTCCCCAAAACAATTGAATTTTATAAAATGGTTTTTATTTTCCAAAATCCTTATCTACTTATTGAACCGATTGTAACTAAAATGTTTCTACAAAATAAATAATTTTGATTATTTATTTAGATCACCCATCCCGAATTGCCAAAAAACGCTTGAAAAGAAGTAGGGATTGGAGGGGAATTTGAGGAGCCCTCACGGCTTTAAAATGCCTTGTGCAAATTGGGGCATGATATATTCTTTTATATCATAGAACCCCGTTGCATCCAGGTGGGTCATGGGGCCACATTCATCCTCCCACCTTAGGATGCAATGTCCTCGTTTCATATTGGCCCAAATGACCTTCCCCCTGGGAGGTATAGCACTTAGTTCGCATAGCGCTTTGTTCCACTCCGGATTCAAGAGGTGACTCCAGAGGTGGCTCTCCCCGTAGTCCGGGTTGTGCTCGATATAATACCAATCATGTGCCTTGCACAATATTGTCCGCTTTGGTCGCCCAACAACTTCCTTATCACTCATCCCAAGATTGCTCTGAGGTGAGCACGCTTAATAAGTATAACGAGCTTTGAATTTACGGCTTTAAAAATGGGCATGATATATTCTCTTATATCATAGAAATCCGTTGCATCCAGGTGGGTCATGGGTTGTCACAATGTGTGGTGAATAAGAATGTTATGCACCAACCACGTGGCAGCGCCCCAAGGCCGTGGAATGATTACGTGACTGATGCTAGTTTCTCATTCTCTAAAACTAATTGTAATAATCCAAAATTTTTAATAAAATTTAGGATTATTTAATTTCGTTTTGATTACTTTAATTTCGTTATTTAATTTCTAATTGCACTTAGGACCCTAAATTTGCAATTACTACGGTTTATACCCTAATACATCCTAATTGCTACAAATTCGACCCTAAGGCACGTTTACTTTTTAATCGCGAGCATTACATTTTTATAAATTCATTTCATACATAATTATACACTTTTATACACATACACAAGCAATACTAGTACACATACACACATATGTGTATACACTTTATACATCATCCTACACTACCCAACCACCACCAACAACCATCACCAATACCACACTCTACCTCCTCCCATCAGCCAAAATCAGTCCCCTTGACTGCCATACACTCCACCACCCTCCCACATCACTTCCTAACCCACTATGGTACTTCTTTCACCCATCCTACACTCCAAACACCACCCAAAACTCATTTTATACTCTCCCAAACCCCAAAATTCGTCCAGAACAACTACTGTAATAACCCAAAATTTCTTTTATTTATACTTTTCGCACCGTAAATCGACGCGTGTACACCGGGTATTACGCCACATCGCGTTCGAAAACCCTACTATTTCCCCTAACTCCTATTTTGTCCTATTATGACTAGCCTTATCCTATGTAAAACCTAAATTAGGCCTATTTTTATTTTTGGAAAAACCCTAATTTGGCATGTGCTCAATTTTGACTTTTCTACCAATTTTGACTTTACTTTTACTAACCCCAATTTGGAGTTTTATGAATTAATGAAAGCTAGAGAGAGAGAGAGAGAGAGGGCGGTTTGGGAGGAAAAAGGTGAGAAATTTCTTCTCTCGCCGTATAATTTTACGGACGGGTATCCATACAAGCGTTCGCGCACATTTCGGCTCCGTTTTTCTTCTAAATTCCGTAGCATTATATTTTTGGATTCTCTTAAGACTACCTAGGCATTTCCTATCATACTTATTTATTTTCTTAAAACTAGTAGTTCTTTAATTATTATTCGCAGTACACTAGTTTGTATTTTTCGCGTACAAAACCAACCTTACGGGGCATTTTCGTCCCAACAATGGGGATCCTATCTCCCAATTAATGGGGGAACACTTTTTATCCTATTATTGCTAGCCTTATAAGGCTATTATTTATAGAGTTACTTTTACTATAAAGTAGTTATATGTATATATGTATAGATATACATGTATTATATCCCGTGGCTAGTTTCGTGTGTATAACTACCCAAAACTACCCAACTACGCCCCACTATAACGAACCTAGACACATTATGTCTTATCCTATGTATCTAGGCACCCATACTTGAACCCTAAGCTTTACCAACATAGGGTCATAGCCATATCTTATCAAACTAGCCATTAAAAGCCTACAATTTTACTTTTACAAAAGGTTTTTTGGACACTTGTGGGGAGAGGAATTGGCTGGTTATTTTGAGGGAGAGGGAGCTCTCTTGCTTCACTATAAATAGGTTCTCCCATTAGTTCATTCTCACACTCAAAATTCTCCTCACCACCTTTGTAGTAAAATAGCTTTCCAAGTAGAAAAACTCAATGAGTTCTTCTTGAAACTCATCCTAAACCACCACACACCACCACTCTCGACCACTCCTAGATCTTAGAAGAGTAGCGTAAGTTAGCAAGAAAGCGTTCGAGTAGCCGTTACTCCGCCGGAATCCAATTAGCTTAATCGGCTTCCGACTAATCATCGGAATTAAGGTAGATACTTTATCATAACCCTCGATTAGTATTTTCTAGTTTATTTTAAGTATGATGTTATTATGCTTAATTATATTTAGACGAGATTATGTTGGATAATTAGCGGTTTAATAAAGATTAGACTTTGAAAATCACACTTAGTCGTTACTATGCACGATTTGAAATTGACTTCTCAAAATGCACCGTTATAATGCCCGATGGACTTTTGGAAAACCAAATTACCCAGTTATAATGCCCGAATGAAAATCGACTTTTCAAATTTACGCCGTTATGCTGCCCGATTGATTTTGGAAAATAGCCGACTAAACTTTTTCTTAAAGCGACTTCAAAATGTTTTGACTGTACTTGGACTGTTGAGATTAACCCAAGGCTAACATCCTTGAGTGTCTGTCAAAAAAGATATGCCTAGCCCTGTCTAAGAAAGGAATGGTGCCAGTAACTGCATTCGTGCGGCCATCCAGCCTGGAACTCTCCTGGTTATCTCATTGTCTAAAGAAAGTCACCAAATGATATTTTATACTAAAGTAACGCGGTTATCGTGAAATGATTTTAAACGGAAGATTTATCACGAAACGTTTTTTAATGGAGGATTTTTATGAAATTACGGCATGTGCACGTTTTCCGAGACGATACGACATGACACGTTTTTCGAGAAAATGATCGATTGTTTTCACAAGAAGAGATAGAGATGAGAATGAAAATAATGATGTGACGAAAGTGGAGACGATGTTGCCATTAGAGTCTTGTCTTAGTTCCCCGGGGTGAACTGGTGGTCGAAGCTCAATGGAACTATATGGTAGTGCTGTTTAGAGTTTCTCCTCAAATTCCGCGAGGTGAATTTGACAGTCAGAACTTACTCAATACATGCTTGACCGAAATCCTATACCTAATTTAATGGGTTGCCCCAAGCGTAGGGCGGAGATCGGTGTAGCACAATACCCGGTAAGACCGGAATCGAATCCACAGAGAAGGTGGAAAGTGCTTACTAAGTACTCGGGTTGCTAAGTTTAAACACGGCTCTTAGGTAGCCACCCTTGTGATTTGATTGGTGAAATTACCTAAACTAAGGGAATTTGATTTTACTTAAACTAATTAAAAGGAAGTACGGTCGTAGGGTTCATAACACGGTGACCAGGTCCGAATAATTCCTGCTCCATTCGTTGTTCCGAAGAAACATTTGATTTTAGAGAGAAAAAGGTTACCCCGAAAGATGCGAATCCTCGACGCCTTTACCCATGTACAAATGAGAACAAGTTTTGGTCCCCGTTCCTCGCGTTACATGGGCTCCGATTAACTAAGCTCTTTAATAACCTAAAATTGCTTTTTCCTTTACTAATTGTGAAAACCGGAGCAAGAACATATCCAGCCCTGGCCACGGCGTGTTAATCACCCCGCGACCATACTTAGGGAACTACTCGCTCATATTAAACAAAACCAATAACATATTTCTGGAATAAAACATGCTTTGATATTTAAATATGAATTAAACAAAAGATTCGAGCTCGGATCACGGACAAACTCCCGTGAACCGAGATTCTTGAAAGAAAAGCCAGAATTACCAAAGCGATGCGAGAATCGCGAACAAAACGCAAAACTTCAATCGAAAAGCTTTTAATAACTTCAACGGAAAAACTTGTTAGAAGAAAACTAAGCAAAGTTCGAACCCTAATTCGGCCTCAAAACGAGGTATTTATGTCCCTCGAAGTAAAAATGTGACAAGACAATCGGTGATTTTAAGCCCATCCGGTTCGATACTTAAATGACCGTATATAAATAGGTTGCCCACTAGTGCCTCGGTATCGATAGTTTTACCCGTATTCCGACACCTTCAAATTGACTTTTCACTTGTGGCTCGTCCTTACTTGGGCCCCACCTTCCCAGCATGCCCAATGTCATGTGTCCACTTTACGTGCTCCTCCGGCCTGTTTCCTACAAAACAAACACAACAATACCAAAACACAAGACAACATCGCATCAAGTGGAAAATGGAATAAATCGCGCCTCTAATGCGCTAATTCGCCCTACTTAGGCGCTTATATCTTGAGATATTGCAAGCCTATCACACCCCCCAACTTGAGGGTTGCTAGTCCCGAGCAACGAAAAGAATAAAACAAATAAATAAAAGGATAGATCTTTTAAACCCCCGGGCGGCGCCGGTAGGACGAGTGAAGTCTCGTGAGGGTTTTCAGCAGTGATAACCCACAAAACACAAAGGACTCGGACATTTGAATGCAACTCAACCCAATCAATAGCTTCTCAAAGCACTACAGTGACTGTCAGGCAAACCAAAGGCAAAATATTTCATCCATGGACAAAGTTAAACAAGTGAACTTCGCAGCAGACTTAGCACAAAAATTAATCCTCTCACCTACGATCGGATAAAGAATTCTCAGATGGCATGCATGTATGGACAAACCAAATATAGAAATTCACCCACCCTCAAGAATAGTTCACACACCGTTGATAGCCCAATAATTCTTTAAGCACACTCCTTCCCTTTTCTTTTCCTTTTTTTTTTCTTTGCGTGGTCGTACACTGGCTTTCTAGTTGACTCTTTAGCGAGCTTTGGGTCGGCTATCCCCAAGCCAAACGGCCTTAGAGCGCCGGTTTTAAGCGAATTAGCGGACTTAATTGCTCAAGTCAAAAAGGCTTTATTGAGATCCACACTGACCACATTTAGCGATACTTTCACAAGGTCTATCCATCTTTTGACGCGAACAACACGGTGGGAGCATACCCCGATTGTCCGGTTACTACTCAATGGACGTCCGGATAAGCATTAACAATATAGCACACATAACTTGTTTTTTTTTTTTTTATTGGGGAAGGAGTTCCAAAGATTCCATTGAATAAGTTAACACATACTGAAATATCAAAGACATATGAATCAAACTCGAGATGAATACTCAAATGGAACAGTGTGTGTGTGAGCATGTTTCCAACTGACCAAACGCTATCCGACTATAGATGATACGGGCTAACTAAGTGCTTCCTAAACATCATGTTCACGAGCTTAAGTCTATCCATGAAATCGTATCGAGACTCCGACTCGCACAACAACCATTATAGCGCTAATTAGCAGTCATCAACCAAGAATAGTTACACCCACACATCCAAATTCAATTTTTTTTTTTTTTTTTTTAGACTCTAAATTTAAATAAGACAAGTGACAAAGTAATCCCTCCCCCCAACTTGAATAAAGCAATGTCCTCATTGATTGCTCAAACACTAAAAGAGAAGGACATAAATAAAGAGAGAGGAAAGAGATCACCTCGAACTAGCGGACAACACAAGATAGAAGTAGGTGGAGAAACGACCCCCCAACTTGGACAAATCAACCTGCATGTGTTAGTCTGCAAGACACTAAACAAAAGAAAAAGAAAAGAAGGAAAAGAAACGCTACTACAGACTCTGCAAAACATTGAAATCCACCACTTTCGTCACGTGAAAGGCACGGGTACTACTTTTCTCCCTAATTATCTCACTTAAATTTGTGTAGAGAAGGTCATCATAACAATCCCGGGTAAGTCATGACTCAACAGGTTAAATCACTCAAGGTTTTTCCTTAAAGAAATCAGAGCCAATCGTCTTTTATGACTATCCGAGACACGGCAATAAGATTGTTAGAAACCCAGATACACAAATTTAAGGCTAGAAATTAGGTGGCTATACCGGACCATAAAAAACTTTTTTTTTTTTTTTGAATTAATTTTAATTGGGAGAGAGAGAGAGAGAGAGATCTTTGAAACGTGGAATTCGAAAATTAATCAAATCCACAAAGATGAATCCCATGAATGCACCACCCCACGCTAAGCTTTGCATTAAAAATTGAACTCGGCCAGACCACAAGAAAAGATACTTCGAGTAAAGCAATTGCCGAGTTCGTCTTAAAAATGGACGCATCTCTGAATGCTCCCATAAGACCAAATCAAGTTTCAGGCAGTTGACAAATTTTATAATAGACGGATGATAAACAAAATCAAACTTGTCAACACCGAGGAAGTCAACTTGTTGCACTTCCTTTAATACTGGTTGTTCAAGTGAGCTCACCCCAACAGATTCTGGTTGCCTAGAAGGGGAAGACTCAAAAGGAAGACATTCAATAAGAAGCTCACGCTTCCTTCCCACTTGATTGCCTCTTCAACAAAGATAATCGAGATGCGAGAAATTGTTGCTCCTATGTGTTCTCGTCCACATGTCTAACACTTCCTCTCTTGCTCCACCCCGAGGGACGAGGGAACCTCTACCGCATAAGTATTTACTCCGAAAACAAGCATATTTAAACAAGTCTCAACGGTGGCTCTAAATCTAACTTAGGCGGTTGGACCAACAATGGCTCGTGGCCCGGTCCCAGCGACTCCGCACAAATCTCCCGTTGCTAACAAATCCATCAAACTACCAATCTTTGGAGAATCTAAGAACGACGCCTCTTCAGCTGTAAGAGCAACTTCCAGAGGATCTTTAAACAACACATTGTCGACATGCTCCTTAACGAGCATGTCAACCAAACATACCGCAGACTCCTCTTCATTATCCTTGCTGCGAGTATCCTCATTGTAAACATCAACCCCTAACTTTGGTTCCACTAATAATTGCACTCCCTCCAAGTTCGGTTGTTCAACTAACTCAACCCCATCAGGGAAATTGTCCTCTAACATATCATCACAAGGAGGGGCAGACTCAAGGGAAACACGTTTGTCATGGAACTCGCCACCTCCTACAGACTCTGAAAAGTGTTCAGCGCACAAAGGCCGGTCAACTCCTCGATCTCTAGACTCACAGGAGCGAAAAAGGAAAACGTAGGCGGCCCGAATCAACAGTGAAAAATACATTGGAGGTGATTCGTTTTTCTCCTTGGGCTTAAGTGGGGAACACTGGGCAGCGAGCCCCTCATTCCCTTTAAACTCGGAGAACTGTTGTAAGCCCAAGTCAACCTCCTCTACATCGTTAGATAAACCTACTTCCTCTTCCTTAGGAGTAAACTCCTCATTCCCTCCAAACTCGGAAGGTTCCTCCAAACGATCATCAACCCGTCCCTCTATGAGAAGTGGGTCGACTCCCTCTCTTCTATTGACTTGAGGCGGAGAAGGAAATGCCTCCCAATCCTGTTGGATTTGTCCCACTGCCTCTGTGAGTTGAGTCAACTGAGACCTAAGGTTCCCAATTTCTTGGGTGGTTTCCGCGGTGATGGTCATTTGCGATCGCACAATAGTTTGTACCATCTCCTCAAACTCCTCATCATGAGGGGGATAAGTCAGCTCTGGGGGTGGGCCAGTAGAATAAGGATCAAACCCTTGCGGGTCTTGGAAAAGGGAGCCGAATTGGGGCATGTGGTCCTGGGCAGGTTCGAACGACTGTATTTCTTGCAGAGGCAAAGGCAGTGCCTGTGGTGGCACTGGGGGTTCGGAATACCCCCATGAAAAAGATGGGTGGTGGGACCACCCTAGATTGTACGTATTTGGATATGGATCCCACCGCTGATTAATAACACTCACCCTAACCTGATTATTTCGATAAGCTTCCTTGAGTGCATAAAAAGCGGAGCAGGTATAAACAGAATGCCCCCAACACTCACACATCTCACAAAATTCTTCCATTCTCACCTCGTAGACCCAGTAAGAACGATAAAATTAAAACTAAAATTCGAAAGACACTAACGACCCCATTAAAACTAAAATTTTCTTCTTTTTTTTATTTTTTTATTTTTTTATGAACTAAGAAAGATAAAATTGAAGCTAAAATTCAAATAACACTAACTACCCGAATTCTTAACACCTCTTGCCTTCCCCGGCAACGGCGCCAAAAATGCTTGACCGAAATCCTATACCTAATTTAATGGGTTGCCCCAAGCGTAGGGCGGAGACCGGTGTAGCACAATACCCGGTAAGACCGGAATCGAATCCACAGAGAAGGTGGAAAGTGCTTACTAAGTACTCGGGTTGCTAAGTTTAAACACGGCTCTTAGGTAGCCACCCTTGTGATTTGATTGGTGAAATTACCTAAACTAAGGGAATTTGATTTTACTTAAACTAATTAAAAGGAAGTACGGTCGTAGGGTTCATAACACGGTGACCAGGTCCGAATAATTCCTGCTCCATTCGTTGTTCCGAAGAAACATTTGATTTTAGAGAGAAAAAGGTTACCCCGAAAGATGCGAATCCTCGCGGTCGCCTTTACCCATGTACAGCGGAGAACAAGTTTTGGTCCCCCGTTCCTCGCGTTACATGGGCTCCGACGAAACTCAGATTCGTCCAACGGAAGCTCTTTAATAACCTAAAATTGCTTTTTCCTTTACTAATTGTGAAAACCGGAGCAAGAACATATCCAGCCCTGGCCACGGCGTGTTAATCACCCCGCGACCATACTTAGGGAACTACTCGCTCATATTAAACAAAACCAATAACATATTTCTGGAATAAAACATGCTTTGATATTTAAATATGAATTAAACAAAAGATTCGAGCTCAGATCACGGACAAACTCCCGTGAACTGAGATTACTGTAAAGAAAATAGAGAATTACCAAAGCGATGCGAGAATCAGCGAACAAAACTGTAAAACTTCAATCGAACAAGCTCCGGAAAGTAATAACTTCAACGGAAAAACGGCTCCGAAAATTAGAAGAAAACTAAGCAAAGTTCGAACCCTAATTCGGCCTCAAAACGAGGTATTTATGTCCCTCGAAGTAAAAAATGTGACAAGAAAATCGGCTGATTTTAAGCCCATCCGGTATCGATACAGTTAAATGACTGTATCGATACAGGTACATTCTGTTTGCCCACTAGTGCCTCGGTATCGATACAGGGTTTTACCTGTATCGATACCGACACCTTCAAATTGACTTTTCAGCTTGTGGCTCGTCCTTACTTGGGTCCCACCGGTTCCCAGCATGCCCAATGTCATGTGTCCACTTTACGTGCTCCTCCGGCCCGTTTCCTACAAAACAAACACAACAATACCAAAACACAAGACAACACCGCATCAAGTGGAAAATGGAATAAATCGCGCCTCTAATGCGCTAATTCGCCCTACTTAGGCGCTTATATCTTGAGATATTGCGCGCCTATCAGTACAACACATAGTAAACGGACCTCATAAACAAACTGGTGGGGATTTAGTGATTTGGGTAGCCGGGACTATGTCGTGTGTGACGCGGAGTTAGCGGACCTCATAACTGCGGGTAGTCAGTATATGGGTGGCCGACCCTTCGAACGGAAAGGTTGGTGACCGTTAGAACGGGGTTGTTGAACGGGCCAATAACTTTCGAGAGATGTGAGATGTTGATATGGTTGAAATTTGAAGAAGAATGCTGTTATGAGAAAATGATATGAGATACTGACACTGCACTCTGATTTTGGAAATGATACGAGACACTGATTTTGTAAAGCTGCACTTTGATTTGTTTTAACTCTGATATTTGGAAATGCATGACTTTACTATTTACCTGCCACCTACAATATTGTTCTAGAAATGCTAGTTTAAGGTTGGGGTAGGGTATCTATTGAGCGTTTACGCTCACGGTGTTGCCTTTGTGCGACCCTGGTACAATACCACGATATTGCTTCGCGACTCCGACGTATTATGCTAGATTATCACGATGGACAGGAGGACCTCTACAGAGAACACGGAGCCGGAGGAGCTGCCGAGATGGAGATCAACCAGGCGGAGGAATTTGCGGAGCCGTAGAGCTTACCCGGTCTGCCTTTTTGTAATCTGTAGAGGACAGATTATTCCCATTAAACTTTATATTATTATTATTTCTGTTTAAGATGTTCGGTTGTAATAATAATTAACGTATCCCAAAATGTGGGGTGTTACAGCTACTGCCCCTCTCATTCACTCTCTTCCTCCTCCAAACTCTCCCAAGAACTCCCAAACCAAGATCGCAAAGCCCCATTAACATCCTTCAAGTTCTAAAGTGAGAAAAGTCAAGAAAATTGGGTTTTCACTTCAAAACATCAACCACAAGCTCCCACATCTCATCTTCCACTTCAAGATCATCCAACACACTCCAAGGTATCCACATTTCACCATCAAAGCCACACAAGGCCAGCCAAATAGCTCCCTCCACCGGTTTTTCGCAAAAACCCATTTTTCGCCAAAACTTCGCAAAACAAGGTAGAAACTCGTACCCAACCTATTCCAAGCTTTTGAATGAGTTAGAATAGTCTATTAGTAATTTAGAGTTGATGGGTTAAAGCCCCAAGTCAAGGGTTTTACGAAACCCAAGCCAAAACGCGATGTGACCCTTTTTACCCGAAACCGGGTTTTCGTGCTTAGTAAACCTTAGATTTATTGTGGTTCATATTTTTAACTATTCCAAGAATGTTTAAGACTTTACTAAGTGTTTAGTGAGTTTCTCCATGAATTTATTGTGATTAACTTTGTTCTTGATCGCTATGTTAAAGTTAGGGGTTTAAAGTGTAATTTTGTGAAAGTTGGCGTGCGTACTTGTGTATTATTTACGAAACATATTTTTATCAACTAAGTGTCAATACTGAAAATTTAGGAGTGTAACAAAATGACCAGAATGCCCTTCTGGTGTAAAATGACCATTTTGCCCTTGTGTAGTTTTGTACTTAATAAAAAAATCAAGGAATTGCATTTTGTGACAAATTAGGACTTTACTAACTAAAATAAAGTATTTTTAAGTATTTACCTTTGTTGGTGGAAAAATTACCATTTTGCCCTTGTATAAAGTTTATTTACAAAAAGGCCCCCAAAGTTAGTAAAATTTCACTAAGGACCCTAGAGTCGTGAAATTATGTTGGACACCCTTGTACTTACTTAAAATAACGTTGGTGACACTTACTTTCTTTAAATTACGTTTTGACCCCAATAGTTTAGTAAATTACGTGTTGGCCCCTGTAGTTTGAATTTATTACGTTTAGACCCCTGTTTTTTGATTACTTGAATTTCGTGAACTTGTGAATCGAGACATTCGGTTTGACCCTTGTGATATCGTTGTTGCTTTGTTTCTATTGTTAAGTGCACTTTCATAAACGTGTTGAATGTTAAAATGGACAACTAGGCTCCCAGGTTGGGTGATCGTACGCGGATATCACATAGACAATGAGGTTAATGGAAAAGTGAATTGGAATTGATTGATGGGGAGTTACCTCGAGATTGTTGTTGAATGACAGTTCCGCCAAGTGATTGTTTCGGAGGATTGTTTGGCAGTCTGCTATGATTTCGAAACCCTAGGATGTGACACTCTGTGATTTGCTTCATTTGAATTCTGAGGCTTTATAAGAGTGGAAGTATTATAGACTAGTTTCGGCTATATACCTACAGGACCTGGCAGTTGCCATACGTAGCCCAGTGGTACAGTTTCGTCCCTGGGAAATTCATCCTTGCAAGGCGGTTGACAGCTGGATTAAATACATAACTTATACCTTTCGTCGGGCCCCCTGAGTGACTGGGCAAGCGAGGGGGGAGTAAATCACAGTTTGGTCATAGTCCTTAGTGGTTAACCGGGAGGAAAGTTCTCTAGGTTGAGAACTTAGATGAATATGTAAGTTAATGGCTAGTAATGAAATCAGCTATGTGTTTAATTTCTACTTTATGATTTATTTCCTGCTTATTCCTTTAATTACTGCTTTTCAATCATATATATTGTACTTGTATGTTTAGCAATGGTTGGGAGGGTTAGAGTAGCTATTGAGTGATTTATCGCTCACGGTATTACACTTTGTGTGACCCTGGTATAATACTATGATGTTGCTTCGCGACTCGGACGTATTATGCTAGACTGTGATCAAGCAGGTACTGTTCGTGTCGAAGGAGACGGTTATTTCAGAGCCGAGGGTTTTCCGGCAGACCAGGCTCATGAGGAGCCGTGTAATCCAGAGTTGAACCTTAATCTGTAGAACCCACCCGTTTATTTTTAATGTTGGATCTGTAATATTAATTTCTCAAACCGTACTAAGTATTTTGTAATGGGTTGCACTTCACGTTTTCCAGCGTGTACTCTGATGGAAACTCTTTTTATTAAATTAATCCTAATTAGTTGTCTTAATTAATGCTTCCGAAAATCGGGGCTTTACACTAAGAAAGTACTAAACCCAAGTTTTTAAAATTAATAAAGTACTAAAAACGGATTTTGAGATATGTCCATTCTCCTCATATACATGAGCTATTTTTAGCAGTTTCAGTTCAAAAAAAAAAAAAATACTACAAACTACTACTCCTTTTATGGCCCGTTTGGATGTCGTATTAGTTTTAGAGGATTAAATAGTAAGGGCGAATAAAATAGTCAAGGAGATTAAATAAGAAGAGTGGATCCACAATTAAGAAAGAAGGATTAAATAGTCCATGATTTGGATGAGGGATAAAAAAGGGGATAAGGAGGGTGGACGATGTAAAATCATGTCAAAAGACTTTCTTACCCTTGGTAATGCATATATTAAATTATGCATTTATATAATTATATAAATACCAAAATTAATTGATTTTATACTTTCAGCATTTAATTTATAATACTTAATTGTAATATTTTTATTTAAAAAAACTTTTTTAATTGTACTTTTTTTTATTCTATATACTATTCAACAAGCCAACAACGTAAAACTCTAAATTATAAAAATTTTCAAGTTTTTTGTATCTAATTAAAGTCTAAAGATCACTATTAATAGTTTAATTTGGTGCAAACCAAAATAAAAAATTATGTCCGGAAGTACTTTATTTTTGAATCGGAAGAAAATTGCATAAGGGGAGGGAGGTAAACTTGGGAGCTAATCCCCCTGACTAAACATAAACACCCCCCTCCCCTACTTATATTTAGTCATGAAGAAGGCTGACTAAACAAAAAAAAAGAGGGATGACTAATTAGCCGACCGACTAATTAGTCGGGGGTGAAAAATTGCTCCCAAACAAGAGATATGGAGGGGAAGAGGGATGAGCAGAAGAGGATGATTAGCACTTTTGGAAAACTACCCCAGAATGGGAATGATGGGAAATTGGACCTGAGCCTACGATGGCCCGCGACATACCGAATCGCTATTGAAAATTAAGTACGCAACCCAAAAAAAAAAATTATCTAACCGTTGGTCTCGTCAGCTGACCACCACACAAAACGCTTCACCTCTCCGGTGCGCAAGATAACCTTATCGGCTTACGATAATTCACACAATCCCACTCCCTCCCACCACTCGACAAACACTACGCCATTTCTCTCTCTCTCTCTTTCTCCCTCTACAAACCAATGGAGTCGCGAGTGCTGTCCGGCGCCACCACCCTCCCCCGCCTGTCCAGGCCGGCCAGGCTGAGCTCCACCTGCCTCCCCGCCGTGAAACTATCTGGCGCCGTTAATGGCTCCGGCGGGAACCTCATTTGGGGGAGGCAGCTCCGGCCAGCTATAGTACTCCTCGAGAGCTCGTCGCCTCTGGCTTCGAATATCCCAGTGACGAAGCGCGAGATTCTCCGGCCGAGCCTCGCCGCCGCGTCGTCGCCGGCTGAGAGCAGCGATTCCTCCGGGTGAGGTCCGTTTCTGTTTTCCGACCCGATTATCCGCCCCGTTTCCGGACCCAGAACTGATTCTTTTCGCTTTTTTATTTTATTTTTTGTGGCAGGGATGGCAAGGTCGCTCCGGTTGGGTTATTCGACAAGTACCCGGCGCTTCTTACCGGATTCTTCTTTTTCATGTGGTGAGTAGTAGTTACTGCTTTATTTTTCACTATTAATTTTCACCTTTTTTCCTCTTAATTTATTGTTTTTTTTGTTTGAAAACTATTGGTTCTTTTTCTTGGAAAATAATTTTGGCGCTCCAAATTTTCATACTCACACTCCTACTTCTTTGTCTTTTTATTGTCATGTTATGGATATTCTGAGAGAGCTATTTTATTCACCATCTCGCTTGTCTAATGTTGTTCTCGGTTGCGGATCTGCTGTCCCGAAAATCTTGTCCCGACTCCTTGTCCCATTCATCCGAGCCATCCATCTGAGTACTCGACGGCTCAAATTCGCAGATGAATGTGTATGACTCAGATTTGTTTTGGGGTGAGATGGAATTTGAGCCGTTGATTGCTCGGATGGACGGGACAGAGAGTTGGGACATGAAGTTCGGGATAGCGGATCCGCTTCCGTTGTTCTCACACTTCCGGCTTTCACCTCGATTATCCAACCGTCTATTTTATTCAAAATGAATTTTTAGAAGGCCAAACAAAAATTCAACTGAATCGAATATGAGTAAGTGTTTGATCTAATAATCGAATTTTTAGGTCCAAAGTTTTGAAACAAGAAAATGCATGTTTAGATTAATAATTATCTATGTCTGATTGAGCTGAATTTATTCATGACTTAAAAAATCATTCTAAATAAAGCAAACGGTTGGATAATTGAGGTGGAAGCCGGAAGTAGCTCTCATATTTTTAGCACCAATAATAGACTGTAATTACTTTTTTCTTTTGTCTCATTGAGGGGAATATGATTAAAAAAATATAAAATATGCACAACAATTTTTAAAAATCCATACCGAGGGGAATATGATCAGATCTTTTATTTCGTACAGGAAGGTTTAAGATTTGATCCATATTTAATTACGTTTTGGTGACAAACCCAAGATTGATATATTTAATAAAAAGTAAAAAAAAGAAAAATAAAAATAAAAAGAAGCTGGCTGAAAATGATTTTTTTTTTTTTTTTAAAAAAGATTCGTTTTTTAACATTGCGTGAAAAAGGTTGGCTTTTTATGCATTACAAAAACAGCTTAAAATTGGCCGTCTATTTGTCTTCCGTGAGATTACTGATTTACCCTATTCTGTTTCTGTCAGGTATTTCCTGAATGTGATTTTCAACATACTCAACAAGAAGATCTACAATTACTTCCCATATCCTTAGTAAGTCAGCTTAAATGCACTCATTATGTAGTTTTAACTATGGTCCAGCTCTTTGAATTGGGTCGTGCTGAGTTCATTCATGGGCCCTTTCTCATAACCAGCTATTTGATCAGAACCATTCGCCTTTTGAGCTCGCCGAGAACATTAATCATGCTAAATATTAAGTTGATTGGATACGGAATGCTACATTGTCGCTACAAATTTATTTCGAGATAAATGAGTTTCGATCCCTTCAAGCTATATTTTTTTACGGTAAGTGTATTTCAAAATCACACAACCTGATTTTTAGCTTTATTGATGTTCTCGGCGAGCTATACAACATGATTTTTAATATGATGGAGAACACGAGCTCTTAAAAATGACTGATTTTGTCGTTTAAAGTCTACCCGGAAAGGGCCCATAAATAAGCTGACATCTACGGTGTAGTCCGAGAAAGCTGAAGAATTTGAGTGCATGTAGGGTACTGCGTGACGGTACCTATCTCGCATCCCGACCGTCCAAAAATGTTTTCCAAATCCGCACCATTGATTACTAAGATGGACGGTTGTAATAGGGCGTTACAGCTACCACGTGGTACCCTAGCAACACCCAAATCTTCTCCCCAGAAAGGGACTGCGACTGGAGAGGATGCTATTGCTTTAATAGGTTGTCAGGCATGAGTTAGCATGGTCGTGATGAAATATTAGCTTGTATGCGCAGTTTTGTTTCAGTCATACATTTGGCAGTTGGCGTGGTGTACTGTTTGGTGAGCTGGGCCGTGGGCCTTCCCAAGCGCGCTGTAAGTGGATTCCTCCAAACCCATTCACTAAAAGTCCTTTTTTTTAGCATGTGTACTCTAAATAACTGCATTGTTTGATGAGTAAACTGGATGGTGGTTCTGCTGAAATTTGATGATCTGTAAGCAGAAGTCAAAATCACCTTCCTGTTGCTTCCAGAAAATCTACTCTAAGTTATTTTTAGGAAACATAAGCTGTAAGAAGAAGCCAAAAGCATTTGGGTTATGCTGCACCAACACCAGTTGTGTTTTTTAAATGGCATTTGTTCCTCGCGAGGTTCTTTGATTATTAATTGATTCATAATCAAAAGGGAGTGGTGTTGGGCCAGTATGGAAATTTTCAAGTACTTATTGATGATGAATGTCGTGGAAGTGTGTCTTGCCTACTAGTAGATACTCTCCTGAACTAATCAAGTCCTTTGTTTTGTTCTCTATAGTTTAACTTTTCGTGTAAACTTAGCCATCCATTTTCTTAGAAAGCCAACATTAACTTATGCTTCTTTTATGCAGCTCACTAATTTCCTAGTTGGATCAATCATATTTAAGGAGTATTATTATATAGTTCAAGTAATTGAGGGTTAATAGCATCTCTTTGATTCTACTAGTGAAATGAAATTAAGTTTGATGTTTCAACTTTCAAAGCATGAGATCAGATTTCGACTCCGGTTATTTTCTCTTCGTACTGTCCAGATTTATACTGGTTTTAACCTTGACCACCTCCATTCTGCTGTGTTGATTTGTTGACGATGTAAAAGTGGTGATTTTGTAGCCGATGGACTCAAACCAACTAAAGCTCCTCATTCCCGTAGCCGTGTGTCATGCTTTAGGACATGTGACGAGCAATGTCTCGTTTGCAGCAGTTGCTGTCTCATTTACTCATACGATCAAAGGTGACTTCCAAACTTTACTGGTTTTGGGTCTCAAGATTTGTGAAGGGATTTGTATCTAAGGAAAAGAAAAGCAAAGGAAAAAAGAGAGAATAAAATTGCTTCACAATTTATTTCACAAATCCAAGGTTCCAAGATAGCTCTATGCTATAGTCTGACCAAATATTCACTTTTAAGTTACTTAAGTGTGATAGTTTTCATAAATCTATGGCGTTAATATGTATATTATTTTGAATCAGCTCTGGAGCCTTTCTTCAATGCTGCTGCTTCTCAATTCATACTTGGACAGCAGATACCCCTGACCCTATGGTTATCACTGGCTCCAGTTGTTCTTGGTAAGCTCTCCAGTGTTTCTCCCTCATCCTTTGCTTATCAAACTAGTTACTACCATTTAGCTCTTATGAGCTAACTGCTATGAAATTGATCTAGGAAACGTTGAATTTGACGTGTCCTTTGTTGATGAAATTGTGAATATAGACAGAGAAGGAAAAATGATAATTATTCTATAAATGTCGCAATATACTTCCCAAATCACAATCAACATGCTATTATGTGATGTAACAAGTGACAACCAATTGAATGCAGGTGTTTCAATGGCTTCTTTGACTGAACTGTCCTTCAACTGGTTGGGCTTCATCAGTGCTATGATTTCCAACATTTCCTTCACTTACAGGAGTATATACTCAAAGAAGGCCATGGTACTTTTGTAGCACTTTCACCTTGCTCGTTTACCTCCATAAAATACGCCTCTAAATGAATTCTATCTTGTCTCTCATTTTCCGTTTTCTAATGGCTGTTTCCTTTGCAGACTGATATGGACAGCACTAATTTGTACGCATACATTTCCATTATTGCCCTCTTTGTCTGCATTCCACCTGCCATCATTGTGAGTGATACTCAACTTAGAGAATCTGTTTATAAGGAATGAAATTCTTTTGGGAATCTTTTCCGTTGCTTAAACATGCAACCACACAGATTGAAGGACCTCAACTTCTTAAGTCTGGGTTTAGCGATGCCATTGCTAAAGTAGGGCTGACAAAGTTCATCACAGATCTATTTTGGGTGGGAATGTTCTACCACCTCTACAATCAGGTAAACTCATTTCTTGGGCAATAAGAGGTATCTTCCATGTTATTTACCCAAATGCTCGGATTATTGATTTTGTCTTACTATTGTTATATTTCAAACGGTGTAGATCATAACGTAACTGAGATATAATATAACAGTTTTTTTTTTTTTCCCTTTCCTTTTTACGTTCTCAGTTAGCGACAAATACCCTTGAGAGGGTGGCACCTCTTACACATGCAGTTGGCAATGTGTTGAAGCGTGTGTTTGTGATTGGCTTCTCAATCATAATCTTTGGTAAATACAACCTTTCTTCTTTATGTTTGCTATGTCTGTTAGATTTTAATTTCCCGGTTCTCCATATTCATAAAGATTGTCGTTCGATATTGCAGGTAACCGGATTTCAACACAAACTGGCATTGGAACAGGCATCGCAATTGCTGGAGTGGCAATCTACTCGTACATTAAGGCCAAAATGGAGGAAGAGAAAAGGGTGAGACCTCCTAAAAAAACATACTCGTATATTAAGGCCAAAATGGAGTATTCGCTAATCTGAATCATTTGACTTGAAATGTGGGTTATGTCTTAGGTTTAATTTGTTGCTTATCTTGCATGCAATATTCTCTCAAGACTTTTACCGAGTCTCATCATTCACGCCAATTGGTTTGAAATATGATAGCAAGCAATAGCCCTATAAGTCACCTGTGTTCATGCATAGATGAGGTCATCTGTTTAACTAACCCGTCTATAGTTTGGAGGAGCCAGACTGGACTTAGCTTTCATATGAAATGCCATTAAATTTTGGCATTTGGCTAACTGGAGTAAAATGATTCATTGTTAGGACATATTGGAAACTTGTCCTTACCCGCTGTTGTTTGAGTGTTCTAGAAAATAGGTTAAGCAAGGAACTGGTAATGGAGAAGTAAACCATTGTTTTTGTTTCTTCATCAGTTTCTTGCTCTTGCTAAATCTCTATGCAGACCCATAAGTATATTAGCATTGCATTCGACCAAGAGATCAGTATGCTTGTATCCATTTAGCCATGTTTTGAATCAGTATGCTTGTATGCTTTTTTGCAGCAAATGAAGGCGGCATGAGAGAAAACAACGCATCCACATGGAGGACCTTTGTTGTTGTTGTACCGAGTATTTCCATCCAACAGAGAGGGATGATGAATCCAGTATTCCCATCTCTTTGTGAAGTTATCTTTTTGCTTGAATTTTCTTTAATTCAAAGTACAAACAATTGCTAAACTGGGATGATCTCATGTTGACTAGAAAATAAAATGATGTATCATCTCTGTTTTTTCATCTCATCTTCAATTAAAAGCTCTGTCGGAAGTTAACAGAATCTTTGTAATAAATTCTGTGAATAATATTGATCATTATGTGCATGGATTTTATTTTTTTACTGAACAAAGTTTTCGTATATCTGGACTTATCTGATTCGAAGTAATAAGCACCAGAAGGGTCAAAAACAGAAATACTACAGGTTAATGGATAGTCTCTCTCTCTCTCTCTCTCTCTTGTGAATGAGGTCTAACTTTTTAATGTATAATATTTTTCAATTTATTAATGGAATGAATATTAATGTGGGTTTGGTGCGGTTCGGATAAAATCTAAATCCATATGGTTTGGTTATAGTGCACTAAAAATCATACCCGTCGGATATTGATTTGGATTTGGGTATAGATAAATACTTTGGGTTTGGATATGGTAATCGCAAAACCCGGACCAAACCGATCCAGTGCCATCCCTAATAACTATAAACAAAACATGAAACATAAAACAACATAACAACAAAAACACTAGGAGTAGATTCCATCACCGGTGTCCGGGTGAGGAACAAAATGTCCTAGCACATGCTTGGCTAAATGATGAGCGCATTAAACTTCTTTCCAGTCCACTTTTGAAATTTTGCAAAAATTCAGCTTTACAATCTCCTCTCTTAAGTTGCGCATAAAAAAATGTGTCAAGGTGGTGACATTCATTCTTACTCCCTATCTGCATAACAGTATTGAAAACAATCAGAAAGAATATAAATGTTATTAACATCCTTTTGAAGACACCATTTAACCGCTTGATTTATTATTTGGATTTGCGTTTGAGTAGGGCTGCGACACTATGTTGATATAGAGTGTTGGGCAAGAAGATTTCCATTATGAAGTCTAGCTATGAATCCAATGTCACCCCAACAATTTCCTTTTTCCAAGCGTCATCCAAATGGAGAACGCACGTTCATAGAACATATGAGCCTTTTGAATGATCCTTTAGAACAATGGAAGGATATTTATCAATTTTCAGAACTTGAGTTCTAGTTTTTCTGAGCCAATTGGCTGCTCTTTGGAACCAAAGCGCATTGTCTTTTGCCATAGAGATAACATCATCTCTGCAAAAGGGTTCATTAGAGAATACTAGAGAATTCCTATTTTTCTAGATGGCCCATAGGATCGCAATGAAAGAGAAGAGCTTCTGCTTATTCAAGCAAAGACGAATAATCCAATCAAGATGCTATTCGTTAAAGCCAAACCGATAGTAAGAGCTTGAAAGAATTGCCGGAATTCAAAAGCCTTCCAAACAGAACAAGAATGATGGCATGAGTAGAACATATGATCGAAATATTCTTCCTCAGCCTCACAAAGAGGGCAAGACGGGGAAACCGACTATACGCGTAGCCAAATTCTTCTTTGTTGGCATAATATGTTGGGAAACGAATCCCAGAATCCAGTAATAACGCGTACAGATTAAACAACAAAAATAAACACAAACCCTACATGACGGAATTAGGGTTACCTCTCCTCCGTAGACACGACACGGTGGACTTGTTACTTTTCGTCTAAACCAATTACAACACGAACAAAGCTTGACCGTACCTTACGAACTTCTGCCCTATTTCCTTATACCTTGAATCTCATACCCAATTGTGGACTCCAACGGGATCTATTTTTCTCTCTCTCGCAGCCACTTTTTGTTCTCTAAAAAACGTGTCAGACCTAGAGAAAAAAACAATATTTTTATAGGGCTAGGGCAGGAACTTCATGAGAAATAAATCTAGGCTCCTTGTGTAAATAAGAAACCCTAATCCTACTGGGATTCTATTTCTTATTTCACAAATTATAATTCATACCACTAAAGAATTATAATTTCACTCCCATCCTTATCTCAATTATATTTCGAGCTTCACATTATTAAATACTTATTAATCTTCCCACATTAAGATTACAGATACCCATTGATTCCATTAAATTACTGACAGAATACCCTTTTAAACATTTCCATATGAAAACTTTTATACGCTCGGGAAGATCCAAATTCCAAACCATATTCCAGACATTGTGCTCATTACAAATCTAGACAGAGTTGTGAGCGGATGCATTGTTGTCCCTTCGCATATCATATAAGCACCTATAACCTGATTTGGAGTTATATTGACCCAAATAAGTAGAAGGCCAGATATAACAATCTGGTTCGAAGCCTTCTGGTAAAGTGATGGCTAGGATCTTTGGGATTAGAAAGGAAGGGATCATGTCAGAGATTTTAGACATATCTCGGGATGGACCTTTAGGCGTTGCAGATAAGAGATAGGATACCTTTAGGGAGTCAGATCCAGCATAAGAGATAAAATGACTAAGGGGCCTATCTAAATCTAGGATCCATTTATCATGAAGAAGATTGATAGATTCCCCATCACCAACTCTCCAACAAACATATTTGGCAATAAGATCTCTTCCATAAAGGATATTTTCCACGTCCAAGAGGAATTGGAGTGAGCTTTTACCTTAAAAAGGTTGTCCTTGGAACAATAGCTGGGAAGAAGGATTCGGGAAGTTAGAAGAGTAGGGTTATTCAGTAGACGCCAACATTGTTTAGCAAGTAGAGACTAGTTGACTAGGTTAATATCCCTTACTCCGAGACCTCCTTCCCGCTTAAACGCTGATATTTTTTTCTAAGACAACCAGTGTATCGGTTTCCTGTCTCTCGGTTTCCAAAGGAAATTTGCTGAAGTAGCATTAAGTTTGTTGCATGTTGCTTTGGGGAGGTTAAAAGTAGAGCACATATAGAGAGGGAGCCCTGAAAGAACTGAGTTGATCAAAGATAATTTCCCTGCCTGTGAAATTTCGGATTTCCATCCTGTAAGAGCTTTGCCAGCCTTCGTCTCAATGAAGGAAAAAAAAGCTTTCTTGTTGGCCGTAATTTCTAGAGGGAGTCCCAAGTAGGGAGTTGGATCATTACTAACAGGGACATGAAAGAAATCCCAGAAACGTCTGGCCAAGGTAGAGGGTGTAATGGGGATGAAAGTAATGTAAGATTTTTGAGTATTCACACATTGACCAGAGTAACTACTAAACCCTTCCAGAGCCCTTTTGAGATGGCCATAGCTTTCCAGGGAAGGTTCAAGAAAATAAGACAGTCATCTGCAAAAAAATAAGTGGGAAAGAGAAATACCGTCCCTGGAGAGCTTTAAACCTTTGTAGTTTCCAAATGCATCAAGATTATTAAGAACACAAGATAAGGTTTCCAGGAAAATGATAAAGAGGTATTGAGACATTGGATCGCCTTGACGAAGGCCCCTTCGCGGGAAAAATCTGTCAGATGGAGAGCCATTGATGAGCAAAGAAAAGGATACAGTGGAGTAGCATTGACGAAGTGAATTGACCCATTTTTCAGAAAAACCTATCATGCAAAGAGCCTTCTCCAAAAAATTCCAGTTGATCTTATCAAAGGCCTTGATCATATCAAGTTTCAAAGCAGCCATCAATTTACCACCCGATCTAGTATGGGCAATAAGATCTGAGAATTCACAAGCAAGAAGGGAACTATCAGAAATCAAAGGCCTCGAAACAAAAGCATTCTGCATGGGAGAAATATAGGAAGGAAGAACAACTTTGATCCTATTAGCCAAAGCATTAGAAATTATCTTGTAAATGACATTGCAAAGGCTAATAGGTCTAAAATCACTGAGAGAAGAAGGAGATGGGATGTTGGGGATAAGGGCTATGTGTGTGTAGTTGATTTGCTTTAGCATGTAACCAAAATTAAGAAAAGACAAGACAACCGATGTCACCAAAGGCCCACTATATCCCAGTATTCCTGAAAGAAGCATCCCGAAAACCCATTAGACCATGGGGCCTTTGTGTCTCCAATTTGAAAGACTATTTTACTAACCTCCCAAGCTGAAACAGGTCTATCCAACCAAACTTGGTGGTCATGCAAATATTTTTATCAAAAAGCTCCCGACCATTCCAATCATCTATATTCAAAGAGGGGTTTGGTTCCATGTAAAGAGATTTGAAATGATTTGAGAAAATCCTATGAACCTCCTCCTCTGAGTCTATCCAATCCCCTTGGGAATTTGTAATACCCTTGATTCTGGTTCTTCGTTTCCTCATTTTAGAAACTCTATGGAAAAAGGATGTATTCTTATCACCTAACGCCAAGAACCTTGATTTAGCTCTTTGAGCCCAAAGAACTTCCTCTTGTGCAAGTGGGGTCTCAAGCTGATTTCTGACAGAGGCTTTGTGGACAAAATCATTATCAGAATCCAAGGCTTGTTGAATATCAGCCAGAAGGGCTCTGGTGGTCGAAATGCGATTAACAAGGAGACCAATACCCTCTTTTGACCAGCGTAACAAGTTCAGCCTCGTAGCACGAATTAATGAAGCCCCATTTACAAAGAGTTTGGTTGACTGAATTTATAGTAGCTTTTGTCTCCATTAAAAATAGCAGACTAGGTCGTCGGTCTTTGATCAAACATCCAAGAGTATGAACTGATAGAGGGTGGCCAAGTCCCATACGGTTCCAACTAGGAGAATCATTGTTGCTGCCATGGCTGAGCCATAGGAGGAAGATCCTCCCAAAGAACAAACAAGCCAGCATAGTAACAATCATAATCACCACAATAAACTAAGTTATGGATGTCTTGAGACAAATGGTGATTCACAACAGGATTAGAATCCAAGTGCGGGAAAAAAAAGGGCATTAGAGTGACCGGTCGAATTAACATAGTAAGTGCCCAGACCTGCCAAAAACAAAGGAAACTCATATTGGGTATTAGCGTGTGAAGCAAACTGTGAAGAGAATATTTTGTGAGCATTATTATTTATGCATACAATAGGATTAACCTTGCTACCATAAGCTGAACCATCAAATATTCGAGCGGGTAGAGATACCTGGTGGATTCCCGAGATTAGGGAAATCACTCAACGCCAAAAAAGGATCCGGTTTTGGGAAGAGAAAATTTGCGTGATCCACCCGAGGTTTTTTTGGAAGAGGAAGCAACACCTTCCTCGTTATTGGCTTCCCCACTATTGCGTTTCCCAAAAACAATCCAGAGCCCAGCATTTTTGCATGTTTTAATAGATGCTTCTTGACTAACATCAACCAAAAAAGTCGCATCCAGTGCATGTTGCTCCCCCAAATTATGAGACCCAGTAGAGACCAAACTTAAGCCCATCACGATACATTCTGAACTAGCCCTCCTTTGTTGTGAATCCTCATTGAGATTATCAGATTCCAATTCCAATTCTAATCCCAAATCAGCCCTATCTAGATTAACATTGTCTCAAATCCGCATTAACTTCTCGACCCAGAGTAGTCTCTTCACTTTGACTACCAATGCCTAAGTTCAAACCAACTCTTCATTAATACCATGGCCGAAATTAGCACCAACAACACCAGCTGGGCCCGTGAGCCTAGTATTCAAGCCTAGACCCATTTAAAACGTTGAAGTCAAAGTTTTTTATTGCATGCACATCCAAGCTAAGGCCCAAACATGAAGATGTTATCCGTTTATTCGAGAAGCCTTCCAAATCAGGCCCAATCCTCTTACCATGTGAACCCAAAGAGGGTGGGTCAGATGTTAGCCCAATAGCATTAAGATCCAACTCAAAAGAAACATCTAACCTAAACCTGGTAGGCCCATGACGAGTAGATTCTTCATCCCATTGGTCTAACATGTCCTGAACCTCATTGCCCAAGCTACCTTCCAAATCCAGTATAACAACATCACTGTTTTTCCCATGCAAATTTGGAAAAGGTTCCAGAACCGTATAGTCAGAATCATGGTCCATCCCATTCTCACTGTCACAAGAAAGGCTCCATAGGATCTGATCGTGTCGTGCCGAGTCAAAAATATATTTATAATAACTTAGAATTAACTACTACTCAGAAGAATAGCGGCTAAGTCCGAGTATCGATCCACGGAGACAGATTGGCTGAGTTACAATAGATTCGATTAATTTCTAGATTAATTACAAGAGATTGGTTCGATGGTTTTGATTTCAGAAATAATAAACTAAAGAGAGCAAAGCAATAATTAAATTGAGCGAAAATCAATGGAGAGAAGATCTAGGGTTCCGAATCCACCCTGACCACGTAACAAAACTATGCATAGGTTAGGCTACTACTCGAATCACAATTGTCAAGAAAATATAGCGGTTGTTAAAAGGCATAAACTATCCCACGACACGACCGTCTCACCGGCATGGTGTCACGCCACCCAACGACACGATCCGTCTCACGAGCATAGCCAATCTCGAACTCCAACCACAACATTGAAAACAATTGCATAACTTGTATTCGAAAACCACGGATATAAATACGAAACAGTTGAAAGTAGTAAAAATCCTTCCGTACAATTGAAAACGGAAGAGTTCTAATTATGCAATCGATCCAAATGTAATAAAATCAAACCCTACACATAAATAAGTTACTTGGAGCGGGGCTTCATCTCCCCCCTAGAAGAGGAGTTTAGCCGGACATGGAATATCTCTTCCACTCAGAACCCCCCAAAATAATGACCTAGGATTATCTTTTTATAGTGCTCATAAACCTATTGGAGTCCAAGTAAAAGAAGAAGTTTAGGAAGTCCAATCTCAACCAAACTTCCCAAACTTCCCGTTTTTGTCTTCTGCAGCCCGCTTCCAGTCCAATTTCGACCTTCAATACGTTGGAATTTGGAAAACTCATAAACAGGAAAGTTGTAGCAAATTGAATTTCCTTTTCAGTGCCGCAAACCTTGCATCAATCGGACACTCAAGCTAAAAGATATGGCCAAAATACTGAATGTTGTCCAGATTCCTATTCAGTTCGGGATTGAATGATTTCCTTTCCAAATTGCACTTTATTTGGCTAATTGATCTCCAAATCCTGCAAACACATTATACTAATTAATCCGCACCAAGTAACAACATAAATGGACCCGCAAGTATAAGTTAGAGGGCTTAATTGGGTACAATTAAGCACCTATCACACCCCTCAACTTACACTTTGCTAGTCCCTTAGCAAAGAAAAGAAATAAGCAAATGAAATAAACAAAAAAAAACCTGAAAGAGATATGTCTTTTAAACCCCCAGGCGTCCCCGGTAGGACGAGTGAAGTCTCGTGAGGGTTTTCAGCAGTGATCACCCACAAAACACAAAGGAATTGGATACTTCAAATGCAACTCAAACCTAACCGATAACCTCTCAAAGTACCGCAGCGTCATGCAAATCAAAGACAAGATGCTTTATTCATGGAAAGATTTAAACAAGTGAATTCTCGTATTCAATCTACCACAAAAATTAGCCTTCTCACCTACGATTGGATAGGGATTTATCACATAACATGCGTGTAAGTGAGAATCACACATAGAAATTCACTAACCCCGAAAACAGTTCACACAATATCAATAGCCCGGTGTGTCTCTAAAAACTCACCCCTTCCCCTAACAATTAATCTCTTTTTTTTCACTTTTTTTTTACCACTTTTCTTTTTTTCTTTTTTTTTTTTTTCTTCTTTGTGGTTGTGCAATGTCCGACCTATCGGGCTTTCTAGTTGACCCTTTTAGCGAGCTTTAGGTCGGTCATCCCCAAGCCGAGATGGCCTTAAGGTACCAAGTTTAAAAGACCCCTCGGACTTAATCGCTCGAGTCAAAAAGGCTTTAGGGAGAGACCCAAACTAACCACATTCAACCAATGCCTTCACAAGGTCTATCCATCTTATAACACGAACAATACGGTGGGAGCAAACCCCGATTGCCCGGTTACTAAATGAACGCCCGGATAAGCAATATCAGTTTAGCGCACAATGTAGGAAAGGAGTTCCAATTAGCCCGTGGGGACAATCAACTAACACCGAAATATCAATAACATGTAAACCAAATTCAAGGCCAGTGAATGCTCAAAGTGGGACAAAGTGCGCGTGAAAAACATGAACTCAAGTGATCAAACACTATCCAACTATAGATGATATGGGCTAACCAAGTGATTTCTATCAACATCTTATTCACAAGCTTAAATCGATTCATGAACTTGTATCAAGACGTCAACTCACATAACAATCATCGCAACACTAATCTGTAGCCATCAATCAAGAGTAAGTGCACTCAAGCATCCAAATTCCTTGGTTCACCTTTTTTTTAATTTTTTTAATTTTTAGGACTCTAAGTATAAACAAAACAAGTAACAAAGTAATCTCTCCCCCCAACTTGAATAGTGCAATGTCCTCATTGAATACACAAACACTAAAAGATAATGACATAAATAAAGAGAGAGGAAAGAGATCACCTCGAACTAGCGAACAACACAAGAAAAAAATAGGTTGGGAAAGAGACCCCCCAACGTGAACCAAGCAACCTGCATGTGTTAGTCCGCAAAACACAAAAATATAATAGAAAAAAAGAAAAAAAAACTACCAAATTAGAAAAATAAAAATAAAAAGACTCAAGATGGACACTATCTAAAATAAAATAAAAAACAAAAAAAAAAACTAAGATACTATAACTGTCAAAGAAAAAAAAACAAATAAAATAAAATAAAATAAAAACTACCTAGATCGAACTCACGTGGATTTCGAACTTCCACCACTCCACGAAGAGTTACTACCATGAACATCTCACCCCCCTTCGAGCTCTCTAGCAAGAATTGAACTCGACCATGCCACAAAATTAGATACTTCGAGTACCGCAATGGCCGTAGTTGCATTAGAAATTTAAGCTCCACCAAGTGCATAATTCGAACCAAATTAATTTTCAAATTGTTGACGAGATTTACTAAATGTGGAGGGATATCAAGATCAAAATCATCAACACCGAGAAAATCAACTGGTTTGACTTTAATAAAAATTTGGAATGGTGGAGACTCAATAGGAGGATCAATATCATCTATGGTCAGAGATATTTGGTTGTCAAGATCAAGTGGACTTTGCTCAATTATTGGCAACGACTTTTCAGGAGTCTTATCCCAAGAAGGCATATCAAGTGTGCTAGAATATTCTTGAGGAGAAAATTGCACTTCAAGCTCATCACTTGGATCAACTATTTCACTAGCGACAAGTGGCTCTGTTTTTTCATTGTCCAATTCATAAGAATTAATCACCTCAAAATTTTCAACTTGATTGTAGGAGAGAGAATCCCTAGCAAATTGACTAAAATAATCCCAAATCTCATCTGCATCCATGTCAAAAACTTCACCATTGCATTTCATATTTATAGCTTGACGAGTCTCAAGATTTAAACTTTTATAAAAAATGCCAAGAACGTGTCCAAGTTCACAAGTTTGTTGTGACCAATTAAATAGTGTGCATTTAAACCGCCACCAACATTGAGAAAAAGACTCATCTTCTAATTGATAAAAATTTGAGATTTCTTGTAAAAGCATATGAGTCTCATACACGGGATAGAACTTTTTGATAAATTGTTTAGGCATCTCATCCCATGTACGAATCGATCCAGGGCTCAAAGAATAAAACCAAGTCTTAGCAACGTCCTCAAGAGACAATGGAAATAATCTAACCAGAGTCGCTTCATCATTAACACAAATCTCCTCAAGTTTTTCTACATGCAAGTATGGATTTTGCCAACCTATACCATGATATTTTGGAAGTGTGTAATTCGGTATAGTTGGTTGCCAATAATTGGGTAAAGTAGACACTAAACTATCAAATTGATTTCCATACCCTCCATAGCAACTTGCGAAATAATCCATTTTTTTGTTTTTTTGTTTTTTTTTTTTAAAAAGATAAAGAAACAAGAGAAAAAAAAATAAACAAAACAAATAACCTAGTACAAGTTTATCAACTTAGCAAGGGAAAACAAAGAAAAAAAAAGAAAAAAAACCTTACAGTGCTTTGCCAATTGGTAACAAATAGAACTTCCTCCAACACAAGGCAATTGTCACCGTCAATTTCGTTTCTTGGTAAAGTCAATAGGCCTGCACCAGAAAAACTAAAACAAAACGGAAAGAAAAGAAAAGAAAAATAATAATAATAATAAAGAAACAAAAGAAATCCTAAACTACGAATTAAAATAAAAATTAATCGAACATATGCAACCGTGCAACTGTCCCCGGCAACGGCGCCAAAATTTGACCGTGTCGTTCCGCGTCAAAAATATATTTATAACAACTAAGAATTAACCACTATTCCAACGGCGCCAAAATTTGATCGTGTCGTGCCGAGTCAAAAATATATTTATAATAACTTAGAATTAACTACTACTCAGAAGAATAGCGGCTAAGTCCGAGTATCGATCCACGGAGACAGATTGGCTGAGTTACAATAGATTCGATTAATTTCTAGATTAATTACAAGAGATTGGTTCGATGGTTTTGATTTCAGAAATAATAAACTAAAGAGAGCAAAGCAATAATTAAATTGAGCGAAAATCAATGGAGAGAAGATCTAGGGTTCCGAATCCACCCTGACCACGTAACAAAACTATGCATAGGTTAGGCTACTACTCGAATCACAATTGTCAAGAAAATATAGCGGTTGTTAAAAGGCATAAACTATCCCACGACACGGACCGTCTCACTGGCATGGTGTCACGCCACCCAACGACACGATCCGTCTCACGAGCATAGCCAATCTCAGAACTCCAACCACAACATTGAAAACAATTGCATAACTTGTATTCGAAAACCACAGATATAAATACGAAACAGATTGAAAGTAGTAAAAATCCTTCCGTACAATTGAAAACGGAAGAGTTCTAATTATGCAATCGATCCGAAGTAATAAAACCAAACCCTACACATAAATAAGTTACTTGGAGCGGGGCTTCATCTTCCCCCTAGAAGAGGAGTTTAGCCGGACATGGAATATCTCTTCCACTCAGAACCCCCCAAAATAATGACCTAGGATTATCCTTTTATAGTGCTCATAAACCTATTGGAGTCCAAGTAAAAGAAGAAGTTTAGGAAGTCCAATCTCAACCAAACTTCCCAAACTTCCCGTTTTTGTCTTCTGCAGCCCGCTTCCAGTCCAATTTCGACCTTCAATACGTTGGAATTTGGAAAACTCATAAACAGGAAAGTTGTAGCAAATTGAATTTCCTTTTCAGTGCCGCAAACCTTGCATCAATCGGACACTCAAGCTAAAAGATATGGCCAAAACACTGAATGTTGTCCAGATTCCTATTCAGTTCGGGATTGAATGATTTCCTTTCCAAATTGCACTTTATTTGGCTAATTGATCTCCAAATCCTGCAAACACATTATACTAATTAATCCGCACCAAGTAACAACATAAATGGACCCGCAAGTATAAGTTAGAGGGCTTAATTGGGTACAATTAAGCACCTATCAGGATCCTCCTCAGAAGACTCAAAATCCTCATGACGCACGACAAAGAAGGTTCGAGCACCATACATATTCACCCTTTCAATAACATTTTCCTCTAGATTTTCTTGGGACCAAAGAATTTCCAGCCTTGAGGTTTGATTTTGATTGGAGTTACTATAAGCTTTAATGGCTCTAGAGTAAAGAGGACGAGTTTGGGTAACCCAGAAATTACCATTTGGAGGCTGCTCTGCTGCGTGAATCCTACGACGGATGAGAGCTCCAGCTAACTCAAAGGAGTAAGGACAACGGTGCTCAAGATGTCCAATGCAACCGCATTTGAAACACATCATGCGTTCATAACCGAAGTTTATCCAAGTTAAGTACCCGTTTTGTGGCCTAAAAAAAACCACCTGGGATTAGAGGCTCAAAAGTTGGGAGAGTGACACGAACATGCATATATTCAAGGTTTTCTTGTGAAATAGTACCCATGTCTACTGATGTGACAAACCCGATCACTGAACCCATTCTAACAGCCATGTTCGGAGTGGAATATTCTAGAGGGGCTCCTCTAATTTGGACCCACTAGTTTACATGATCAGAATCCAACAGATACAAAGGCACATCAGGCAGCCATGGGCGAAGAATGAACAAAGTTCCATTAATGTTCCAAGGCCCTGCATGGATCAAATCATCCCTGTCCTCCATCGATTCCGCTTGAAGAATGTAGAACTTCCCGATCTTCTTTAATACTGTAACCGTTCCCATAAGATGCCAATACCCATCAATTGCATTTTGCATTTCCTGAATAGAGATTGAACGATAGTCGACCAAACACCCAACTATGCAATCAGTATACTTCTCCCTCTCATGAAGAATGGAGGGGAGGCTAGGTTTTGTAACCTCTAGACCAAATCGAGGTTGAAAGAGGACTCGAGTTCTATTAAGAGCCGGTGGGGAAAATTGAGCTTCAGAGTCCCCCATTCTTGCAGCAAACCATTTCAGAAAGGCAAAGAATAGGAGAAAATAAGGCCACAACCAAGAGACTAAGAAGATAAGATATAAAGAAATGAGGGTAGAGGAAAAGAGGAAAAAGAGAAGGGAGGAAAACATACAATAGTTGTAGGCTTATTAGAGCCCTATAACAAGTAAGATAGTTGTGCTAGAGATGAGTGGGGTGGTGGATCAATAAGCATTGGCACAGAGGAAAAAGAGAGGGTACAATATGAGGAAAACCAAACTAAATAAAAGGATAAGCAAGCTACAGAAAAGGATTGGGGGCTTAGAAAGTGGATTTGCTTTAGGAAAAGAAGAAAATGATGAGAGAAAGAGGAAAAACGTCAGGGACAAGGGTTTAAGAAGTGTTGGGTTGGGGGAAAGCTACAGAGAAGAAGAAGAAAAATGTTTAGAGAGAGAAAGTCTGATGACTCCTTATTTGGCCTAAACTAGCTGAAGAGAGGCACTCCCTAATCCATTTAATCCACTTTATAGGAAAACTCATGAGATGAATCATTTTGAACAAATAAATCCAGTTACCATTGTCAAAAGCGTTCTTAAAGTCCAATTTGATGACTATCTCCTTATTCTTGTTCTTTTTCCAACTGTCCAATACTTACATTTGCTATCAGAATACCATATTGGATATTCTTCCCACCTGAAAATGTTGACTGAATGTCACCCACAATCACTGGAATGGTTGGTTTGATTCTCTCAGCAAGCACCTTAGACAAGATTTTTATACATGCTGCCATTAAGCTTATGGGTTTGTAATCCTTCAAATGAACTGGGTTGTCTACCTTTGGGACAAGAGTTATGAAAGAAGAATTAATCCCTTTAGGTAATTTGCTATTTTTATGGAACTCCCCCATGAAGTCCATAATGTCTTTCTTCATAAATGGCCAACCCTTTTTAATACATTGCATTGTGAACCCATTAGGCCCAGGACTTTTGTTCCCATCACAGTTCTTGTTTACTTTCCACACTTCATCTTCTGAAAATTCTTTAATGAGTTGAGTTTCCATTTTATCATCAATAGTCTCCCCCCATCCCTTTCCATGAACATGGGTCTGCTTTACCTGTCTTCAACATACAGGTTTTTGTAGAATTTTAATAGAACATTTCTGATTTGGTCAATATCCTCCACAATAACATAGTCAACTTCCAAATAGTGCAAGAAAATTCTTCTTTGCCTACTTGATGCCATAATGTGAAAGAATTTTTGTGTTTGTTTGTCCCTATTAAGATACCAGTTTACTCTTGACTTTTGCATCCACATCCACTCATTCAGCCTACTCAATCTCCACATTTCACTTCTAAATTCTCTTATAGATCTCCTTTCTACATAAAAAAGAGTCCCATTTCAGCTTTTAAATCCAGTGTGTGCAGCTCAGTTTCCACCTTATCTAACTTCCCTTTCAAATTGAAAAATCTTGTTTAACTAATCACACGATTATTAATGCAAACAAAAGGAAATAAACAAATAATTATGAACACGCAATATAACGTGGAAAACCCCTAAAAGGGTAAAACCACGAGACACTAAAAAATAACATTGTGTTGTTACAAAACAAACTTAACTTACAATTATGACTCTTCACAATTGACCAAATGACGATTGCCGACTCCTCTTTCACCACACCAAGTGTTTGATTGCCACGTGCCTTGAATCACTCAAGCCAATTGGAAAGGCCGCATATCAATCTCGTGCAAATCAATCCATAAAATTCTCTATTACAAATCACGTGCATGCCTATGAGGTTAAAACGATTAAGCAAGCTTCCATTAATTTCTTAGGGTTAAAAATGAAGTAGTTTTGTCTTTGCAAGAATCATTCCCTTCGTGCCCAAAACAAGAGGGCCAAGTACTTACAAATGATCAAAGTTGCAATATACCTGTAAAACTCAAAGAGGGGGGAGGGATATTTTCAGAAGCTCACGAGTGAAATTGTTATCAAGGCATATCTCAGGGAGGAAGTTGTAATTTACACCAACTCTAAGAAGAACACATCACAAAATCGAAAACAGGGCAAAAAATAAAATTAAAATTACGTAAACACTAACCTTAAAACACAATAATGTTAAGTTTCCATAGAGTTGACTAATAAAACATGAATGAATGAAGAAAAAGAAAAAAAAAGGAAACATGAATGAATCAACAGTTACTACTACATTTAAAAAGTCCAATTCCTTGTTAGTAAAAAATTGCAAAACAAGAAAAAACAAAACAAGAAAATAACATCATGATGGAATGGGTTGTTCTGTATTTTCTTCCTTTTAGATTCGCTTTCCTCAAATCTCCCAAAATTATTCCTTTGATTCTAGTCCTCTCTGGCTCTCTCGCACTAGATTTTTTCCTGTATAATTTTATCTATATACACGCATACATGTATTATTCGTCAAAAATTGCAACAATCTCCCCCTTTGGATTTCTAGACCGAGAGAGAGAGGGAGAGATAATCTCATTATGCATATTAGGGTTTGAAGAAAAGGGTGAGCCCTAGTTTTTGTATTTGGAGTCTCAATTTTTGGGATTTGAAAAAAGCTGCGATTTTTTTTTTGTCTTCAATGGAGGCTGCTACAGAGGGAGAGACGAAGCCCAAGCGCCAGATGAAGACCCCTTATCAGCTGGATGTCCTCGAAAAAACCTACGCCTGTATGTGTAATTCCAGCCCCATATGGTGTTTTTATATGAATTTTGATTTGTGTGATTAGGTTCTTGTGTGGTGAGTTCTTGTTTCTGTTGCGTTTTAAAGCGGACACATATATGTGAATATACGTATAATGTATATGCATATGATTGTGTATGTATGAGTGGTGTTCTGTGTGGTGATGTTTTCTATTGGTGTCCTTTTGTTTCTTGAAGGCTTTTTGTATTGAAGACGTATCTGTTTACTTATGGACGCATATGCATACATATGCGTGTCTCTTTTTTTTGGTAATCAATATGTGTGTGTCTTTGTATGTTTATCTATACGAATAGTGAGTTGAGTGATGATGTTTCTGATTGCTTTGTTCTGTTTCTTTTATGTTTTGCAGTGGAGACGTACCCATCAGAAGAGATAAGGGTGGAGCTGTCAAAGAAATTACGGCTGACAGATAGGCAATTGCAGATGTGGTTTTGCCACAGAAGGTTGAAGGATAAGAAGGATATGGCGAAAGGGAAGAGGGAGAATCCTGATTCTACTAGAGATGACTTGATTGTTTCTGATAGAGGTGGCAATCACGGATCAAGGTTTGCCTCGGGTTCAGGGTCAGCCTCGGGATCAGGGTCGGGTTCAAGTCATTTTGAATATGGGGATGGTGTGCCGATCGTGGAAAGGTATGTGTCACCCAGGTCGGTAATGGAGGGTAGAGTGATAGCTTGTGTGGAGGCACAGCTCGGAGAGCCATTGAGGGACGATGGGCCAATTCTTGGGATGGAGTTTGATGAACTTCCACCCGGCGCATTTGGGGCACCTATAGGTACTTATTACTGCGTGTTTCAGTATTAAACTAGTTAGAAGCATGATTTAGAAAATCTAGGGTGGTGAGTTTGATTTTGGGGCTCCTATAGGTACTTAACTACTTATTATGCTTGTTTGGTACTTAAAACCCCAAGTCATCGTATTTGTGGTTTGGGTTATGCAGCTTATGCTCATAAAACAATGGATTTTGGATCTTATGCACAGTTGTTAGTCTTGTTGCCTATTTTGAATATACATCTATCATGTTCTCGTCAATGTTGGTTAAATTTTTGGTTTCTCTAATGATTTGGAAGCATTCACTAATGATTTTAAGAACTTAGCTCAGCAAGCCTGAGAGTTGGTCAAGCAAAGGGATGTTTCATTGAAATACATCAATGTGTTGCTTGTTCTGTGAGGTGACGAGTGGTGAACATGGGGGCGTGGTGCAGATTAATGGGGTTGCTTACTTCTTTTTTACATTTTGGAATAGAAGTCCATGCTCAGTGTTTGGTGTAATTTTGTTCTACTTTTAACGAGGAATAACGTAACTCAGTTCTTTAAATTGGTTCAAGAAATTTCAAAAATTATGCACAAAAGTACTTTTTTTTTATTTAAAAAAGGATACAATTTTCCATAAAAGATGGAGGGTAGGGAGAATAAAGGAGTATCGAAAGGGACCCTTCTATTACTCTTGATTGATAGCAAAAGCAAAAGAAGAAAAGATTCACAATGCCCAAAGATGAAACTCGTGGTTGCCAGTTGAATAATAAGCTAGGTTAATTATCTGCAAAGTTCAGAATTGCTTTGATGAGATAACTTTGAAATTAGTGACTTGAAGATCTGCTTCTTTTTAGTTCTTATTCTACTTCTATTTTTGTTAACAAAAGGAAAGCCACCTTATTGTCAGCATCATGTAGCTGGACTGTAGGCAATATCATTTCGAATTAATTTTTTGTTTTCCTATTTGGTGCTAACATTTTGGTTTTCCATTGGGAGTAGTGATGCCAAAGCAGCTGGAACAATCAGTGGAGGAATCTGATTTCAAGCCGATCAAAGTTGGTTCTCTCTCTCTCTCTCTCTCTCTCTCTCTCTCTCTCTCTCTCTCTCTCTCTCTCTCTCTCTCTCTCTCTCTGTGTGTGTGTGTGCGCGCGCGCGCGCAGAAATTCTCATTGTTTTATGTTTTTAGTAGGGATTGTATGAAAATGGATTAATTTGGTAGAGCTGCCAATGGTTCATTTCGAAGGCTTGGAGTTTTAGAGTTTTAATGAGAAAAATTAAGATTGTAGGTTTCGCAGATAATAAGCCTTCATTGTATTTTGAACTACAATTCTTGCTAAAACCACTAAAGAAAAGATGAAAGATACATCTTGCCGGTCTGATTTGTTGCTCCTCCAGGCTAGTAGGATGGGTCACCGTGAATATCTTCTTGACAGTAGCAGATCTGATGCATACGAAGGACTTATGCCATATAACCTCTATGATCCACCTGTTGGGTGTCCCACTGCCAATGCTTCTTTGCCTCTGCTTGGTAATGGACAACTGGCTTGTGGATATGGAGTCCAAGGCCGGGTACCTAGTCAAAGTTTATCCTCTCAACAAGATAGGAAGGGACATTTTTCACCACCTTCTGGGGATAATAATTATACTCAACCTATGGAGGTCTCAATAAACATGCAAATGGATGCTCCAGACTGTATGGATCCACCAGAAATTGTAGAGGCATCAGACATGCACATTTCAAATGGTAAATATGGTGTGTCGATGGAGAAAAAACGGAAGGTAATGTAAAGCTGTTGCTATTTTGTTTTGCAAAATATAGCAGTAATTGGTAGTAATGCTTAGTTTCCTCCGGCAGAGTAATGAAGGTAGATTTGGAAGACAAGGTGAGGCCCCTGAAAAAATGATGCGGATAGAACTTGACAAACAAGATACCTTGAGGCATAAGGTTTGGCCTTATCTTTCCTGATTGTCCAATTCCAATTTGTAAATAATTTTCAATATCTGAGTATGGGAGAAAATGAAAGGGAAATTGGATAGAAGAGGACAAATAAACCCTTCACAAACTAATGTTCTCAATCTATTTCGCAAGAGAGAGGAGCAAATAAGGAGGGAGATGGAGAAGCAAGAACGTGAAAGGCGGAAGGAAGAAGAGAGGATGTTGCGCGAAAAGCAACGCCAGCAAGAGAGATTTCAACGGGAGGAAAAACGTGAAAGTGAAAGGAGGGAGAAATTTTTGCAGAAGGAATCTTTGAAAGTACGTTTGATAAACAAATGCTGCAAGTCTTTTGTTTTAGTTGTTACCTTTGCTCAAAACATCTAGTGGTTCTGAAAACTCACTTTGTTTCTGTCTTTCCTCCTTTTTTTGGTTTACTTTTGTTTGTCAAGGCTGAGAGGATGCGGCAAAAAGAAGAGCTTCGCAGAGAGAAGGAAGAAGCAAGACTAAAAGCTGCATCTGAGAGGGCAACAACCCGCAGACTTGCTAGGGAATCCATGGAGCTAATCGAGGATGATCGATTGGAATTAATGGAATTGGCTGCTTCAAGCAAGGGATTACCCTCAATAGTTTCCCTTGACCATGATACTATGCAGAACCTCGAGGCTTTCAGAGGTGGGTGTTGTCTGACATACTCCCATGATAACTTTTCCCCTCTTTATGACTTGGGGGTGATTTTGCAACTATTACGTAGGCCGTGTACAATTGCAAAGAATCAAGCTTTAACATGAGCGTGTAAAAGTTTGCTTTCTTGATATCCCTTTTGCTTAACAAGTAGAACAATTGTGTTCTTTTCCTTACATCCCCATGTTTCTAATTATCTGGTTATGCAATGCCTTAAGACTATCAATCCGATCTACTTCATTCACCTTGGAGTTAAGTTCTTGTTTTAATGCCGGTAGGCACTCTCCCTATAGTACACTATGCACATTTTGAAGACATAGATAATATCTATTCTAAATACTAAAGGGGTGTAGTCCACTTGGTAATACTCTTTTTTCCAAGAAAATTAAAAAAAAGTCCCAAAGAAATCCACATTACTCTTTCCACTTTTCTCATGTGACACTCTTTTCTTCCTCGCCCTTCCATTTCCCCAAGTCACTCATTTATTGCCCGCCACTTCTTTAATATTTGTGTGTGGTTTAAAAAACTATGTTAAAAAGTGTTAGGCATGGTAAGACAACATAATTTTTCTCATGCTTCCGTGCATAGTACAACGCTTGTTGTTACATACATACAATTTTTCTTCCAATAAGTCAAAAGTTGCCCTAAATATTGGTAAAGGGATGCAAACCAGGTATTGATGAGTGAGCAACAGAAACCGTAAAACACAAGATTCTTGCATGAAATTAAATTAGTTGGGTTACGTAAATGTGGACCATATGCTGGTGGAGTGTCTCAAACATTTCACAAACTTGTCTTTGGTGCATTTTATAGATTCTACTTGTCTTCATCTTGTACTTTTTATTCCAATTTTTTTGCTTTCATGTTTCACAAGCAGTTCTGTTGTATAACTAGCTACCTTGTTGACTTAAATATGTCTATTGATCTGTTCAACTCATTTTTGAAATCTCGTGAATTGCTGAATTAGAGTTTTGTGCTTCAGATTCTATGGCTTCTTTCCCTCCCGAGTCTGTGCTGTTGAAAAGACCATTTTCAATTCCACCCTGGACTGATTCAGAGGACAACATTGGGGACCTCCTAATGGTATGTTCCATGACCATTTTGCTTTGTGTTCCTTTCTTGCCGAGGGCGTGTATTGAGACAAGCATTATAGGTAGCATCTTGTGTATATGGTGCTTTAGATACTTTGTATGGGGACTGTGCTAAGCTCTCATTTCAATGCCACACAAGCATCTTCCTTTCTTTGGTTGCACAAAATGAGATTGTTCCTAGCTCGTTCCTTAATGTCAGCCTTCTCATGTTTTGTTGATCATCTATAATGTGGAAGCACATCAGTTGATTGGCTTAATAACCCTATTGCTTGAAACATAGCCATCGTCTCCGTGCCATGATATGTAAACTGCATTTTGTGGTGGGAGAAGTTTATATTTGACGTTCATTAATAGTGTTGGTACTGTTGTTCTACTGCTGTCTGAAACTACGAATGTTCTTTAAATTTCATTGGTCATGTATTTGTTCAGGTACCCCATATCCATTTGGTTTTTAATTGAAAATGAAACTCGAATAAAATACTATAATGCCTTCATTAACATTTACGATTGCATCATTCACAAAAGTGCTCCGACACGAAGTGCTCCATTATTCGTGTGTCTTTACTCAGTACACCCTCATCTATCACACAGAAAACAAGACTTTCATAAGTTTTACCTAGAGCCTGCGTGTTGTTATTCACCCCAGTGTGTCCTGTGGGAATCCGTAGTGTCTTGAGAGTGTCTAGCGCGTGATTTAGAGTGTCCCCGGAGTGTCCAACTGAAAAGGTGGAAAAAATAAGACACTTCGTAAATTGCTTTGTGCTAGATTGCGAATCAGGAAACAAGTTGGAGGTTCTTTTTTACAAATGATGGAGGTTTTCTACAAAAGAGAGAGGGACACGTAGAACTCTACATAATGTAGCTTTAAACATAGCCCCAGGCTTCTCAGACTTGTCACATCTTTGACCTCTTTTCAGTTGCAACATGATGATATTTTCAAGCTATGATGATATTTTCAAGCTTATATCACAGGCCAAAGCATGAATAAAACAAAATTGCCTAGAAAATTGAACCATGTTAACACCTGTGACTCTGAAGAAAATTGAGAGTATAACAACAATATGCGAAGTGTTTTTATTTTACAAACCTACCTAATAATAGAAACGTACAGATACAATATTAAACTATTTTATCAAATATGTTACACTATTAAATATAGGCACACTTAATTCTAATCCTTTTTGAAGTTTATGCTTTCGAGCTCCCGCTCCCACATTCTGTGCTGACACACAGCTCGCGCTTTGTGTGACTTAGGTCAGACGTGTCCGTAGAGTTTTTGTGTCTGACAAGTGGTCGACACCTGTACGTGACCTCCGTCGAAGTGGCCGTGTTTCATAGGCTAGGTGTCTACGCGATATCCTGGGAAAACCAACCAAAGAAGTGTATTTATTGCATCATCTTTAGAGCTAACCCCATACCTATCGGGTCCTGGTTTCTTAGGTAGTACTAAACCCTAAGTCATCTGGCAACCTCCCTGGGTCTAGTTAGAGGTAGCAACAACTAAAGGCATAACTCAACTCATGCAAGGACATGCTTAAAAGGAGGTAAGTGCATGTGCTTTCTTTGTGCAGGCAGGCTCACTCAGGAGAAATATATGTTAAAGCTGTGAACTTTGGGGCTGTAATTCTTATATCATTGTTGTTTTCTTCAGGTGTGGAGCTTCTGCATGACGTTTGCAGATGTTCTTGAGCTTTGGCCTTTTACGCTTGATGAACTTGTTCAAGCCTTTCATGACTATGTAAGTTTCTTGGAAGATCTTTATTTCAGTTATCTGGCCAAAATATTGGAATGCTTAATTTGTCGGGTATTCATATTGCATGTTTCTTCGTAGGATTCGAGATTATTGGGTGAGATACACGTTTCTCTTCTGAAATCGATTATCAAAGATATTGAAGGTGTTGCAAGAACTCCCTCCTCTGTGGTAGGAACAAATCAATATAGTTCTGCCAATCCTGAAGGTGGACATCCGCGGATTGTTGAAGGGGTAACCTCAAGCTGATGTCGCATTTAAGGCCATATTTGTATCTTGAAATGAACTTTCATTCTTGTTACTGAGCTTTCTTTTTATTTGACTTCCTCTAGGCATATCTATGGGGCTTTGACATATGCCACTGGAAGAACCGCCTAAATCCTTTGACATGGCCTGAAATATTGCGGCAATTTGCATTATCAGCAGGCTTTGGGCCGCACTTGAAGAAAAAAAGTATTGAAAGGCCAGGCTTGCCTGACCACGCTGAGGTTTTTTCCCCCCTTAATGTTTTTGGTGTGGCATATTTCACCTTCTATTTCTATGCTTGAGATAATATGCTAAAGTATCCAGGTTGAGTGTGTCAGAGTTGGCTTAGTATATGTGCCTTTATGATGTATATCTGAACACGTTTTCAGTATGAGCAGACAATCGGAGTGCACCGTAGGATCAGATGATTCAGATGTATAACTCTTCATAATTGAGAACAGGAAAGGGTATCTAGTTTTGTGTTGATTGTAAATTTTAGATGGATAACAGAAAATGCATCTATACGTAACTTGATGTTCTGGAAAGGGAAAAGGTAAATGCGGTACTGCTAACTATGATGTTTTACATGGAGTAACTGAAATCCCTTCATGCACTTTAATAATTTTGGCAAGACATGATAATTTAAATTGTTTGTGACACTATTAGAAGATTGTTGGATGATTCCTTTCTGTTTTGTTTTCCAAAAGTGGAATCTGAACTAGTTTTCTTAACTATCTGGGCGTGGCTGTATGCTTATATGTATACATGTATGTAGGCAGCCTCCCTTTTTGTGTGTTTGTTACGTTAAGTTCATAAGGTGGATGATCTAGTAGCCTTTGCAATAAATTGAAGGTGCCATTCCTTGGAAGAATGTTAAAAGGTCAGCCTGCCAAGTACGACATTGCAAATTCAAGTCTAAAGCAGCCATTTTGTGCAAATAGCAGGTTGAGGTCTATACCAAGTCCAAATGCCCAGAAAGCCTGACAATGGGGACAGTTCTGGAAGAATGGCCTTCAGATTTTATAGGCATTTATTACTTGATAAGCTTGGGTGAGCATGCTAAATTGCTAATGTTGAGGGTAGTGGTTTTGGGGAACTCTAGCAGGTCAACGGGGAGGTAGCTTGTTGGAACCTCAACAAGAGGCTGGAATGAAAAATGGTGGTTATGGAGGATAAGAGAGAGAAACTGTGTCTTCAAGCATGTGGTAGTGGTACACAGGCTTTTCGATACTCACAAAACGTATGGGTATCGTATATTGATTCGTTCTTCTGGCTTTGAACGGATACTTGTGAATTCTGCCTTTTCCTTTTGAGGAAAAAGAACATTTGGAGTAGCACCGTTTGTAATATAAAATACAGAGTCACACCTGAGCCGCCAACAAGAAGTCCATGTAGCAAAAAGCAAACGAGGAAAGGTTGGGATTTTTGTTAGGGCTTTGGAGGAAACTGTTCATGGTCTTTTATTGGCGTCACTAATATTTGAGCTGACCAGAAACTAGGTTTAAAGGAACAAGCATCGAGTTTGAGCCTGCATTGTTTTCATCAAGTACAGAAGTACTACACATGGTCTGATAATTAATGTTGTATCATATCTGCCTCTTCTGGCCTGTTTCCATCTGGACCATCCCACCTTCTCTTCACTGGAAATGGCATTTCACGTTATTTATATGTTGAGTCTCTCTGTAGGTAGGAACTGGTAGACATTATTCAGTACAACGATTTGCAATTGTGAGCTGAATTTCCTCCCTCGCCTGCCCATGTGCACCTTTGTTCGGTATAATTGTGCTTGTAAATCAAGATGGAGCTACTAGAACTTTCTTTGGCACGCAGATATGGTAGAGCCATCATCGAACTAATTGCATGTCAAGTTAGTTCTGCCATTGTACAGTTCACTAAATGTTTTTTTCCTTCAAATTTAAAATACAACTTTTCACGCTTAAGTTTAATCATGGCAACTGACACATGATAAAGTTTATTAAACTTTTTTTGAGTTTTTTTGTTTGCCTTGTTTAGAACAGTGGTAATAGTATTTATTTACGCAGGCAAAAGGTTGTGAAGATATAGTTTCCATTCTACGAAATGGTTCTGCAGTTGAGAATGCTGTTGCAATTATGCAAGAGAAAGGTTTTCCTCTTCAACGCAAATCAAGGCATCGGTTGACTCCTGGAACAGTCAAATTTGCAGCATATCATGTTCTTTGTCTTGAAGGAAGCAAGGGCATGAATGTGTTAGACCTTGCGACAAAGATTCAGGTATGATCTTTATTTTGAATGGTTCATTTTACCCCTTACCTTTTCCTGATTTACTCGTATTTGCTTGAAGAAATCTGGACTTCGCGACCTAACAACAAGCAAGACACCTGAGGCCTCGATTTCAGTTGCATTATCAAGAGATGCAATTCTTTTTGAAAGAATAGCTCCTTCGACATATTGTGTACGGCTTCCTTTTAGGAAAGATCCTGATGATGCTGAGGCAATACTAGCAGCAGCCCGAGAGAGAATAAAGCAATACGAAAATGGTTTCTTAGCTGGGGAAAATAAAGATCCTGAGGATGTTGAAAGAGATGAAGACTCGGAAGGCGAAGGTGCTGATGAGGGTCCTGAAGTTCATGATTTAGGTACTCCAAATGCAAACCAAAACAGCAGCAACAAGAATGAATTTAGCACTTGCTCAGGAAATGGAAAAGAGAGTTTACTGGACGATTTCACTTTAAATCTGCAAAATGAGCCTTGTACTGCCAGTAAGAATCATTGTCTTTTTTCTTTTGATGATACATTTTCTTCCTTCTGACTTTATAAGGACCAAAATTTCAGGCACTATTGTCAATCAATTTGTTGATGTTTCTGGTAAAGAAAATGGTGCAAGTGAGCCTGATCAAGGAGATACAGAGATTGATGAAAGCAAGTCAGGTGAACCATGGGTTCAAGGGCTTACTGAAGGGGAATATTCTGATCTTTCTGTTGAAGAGCGTCTCAGAGCTCTTGTTGCCTTGGTTGGCATTGCCAATGAAGGAAACTCTATCCGTTCTATTCTTGAGGTGACTATCTTCGTGTTTGGATATGTTAATTGTTAAATTGCTTACTCCCTCCATCCCCTTTTGTTCCGCATTTCCATTTTGGGATGCCCCAAAATGCCTGTCCATTTTGAAAACGCAAATTTTTCAAAATTGTAAGTGTTAGTTCTTCCATGAATGGGCATGTGGGGTATTATTGGCAACAAGCACTTTTTGGATTTTGATGGACTGCATGAAATATACGTTTCCCTGGACAAATGAATTCGCAGAAGGAATCAACAAAAGGGGACTGCGATTGTATAATTTTAGTAATGCAAGAAAGAAGATTGGTCGTTTTCTGTCTTTTCATGTTGAGAGTTTTGCAGGATCGCTTGGATGCTGCAAATGCTCTTAAAAAGCAAATGTTGGCAGTGGCACAATTGGATAAAAAGCGCATCAAAGATGAGAGTATACCTAAGTTCCATTCCTCTTCTTTTACGGGAAATGAAGCTGAAATAAAGCAAAACTGTGCTGCAGTAGATAGCAGCCAAAGCCCATTGACTGCTGTTGATAACAGTATTTACGATTCGGCCGTAATCACTACAGCAAAGGAAGAGCCTTTTATTGGGGTGGATAGGATCCTGGTAGAACCCGACGCCTCCATGGGTCAAATTGGTTCCTCAAATCAGCAAAATGGTTATGCTGCAGAAAGGACACGCTTGCAGATGAAATCTTATATTGGCCATAGAGCAGAAGATATGTACGTATACAGGTCTCTACCTCTTGGCCTAGATCGAAGGCGTAACCGTTACTGGCAATTTGTTGCATCTGCCTCTAGACATGATCCTGGCTCTGGAAGGATCTTTTTTGAATCAACTGATGGCTATTGGAGGCTTATTGATTCTGAAGAGGTACACTTGCGAAAATATCTATACTTATGTGATCTATATGTGCAGTTACTCAATACTTGAATGGATTTAAGTGTTCTGTTATGTTTTTTTCTTGGAGACAAAAAAGGTCGGGGCCTTTTAGTTTAGTTGTATCTAATTCCTTAAGTACTTTCACCCTAAATATTGGATTTCTATCGGTGTATGAGAGACTGGGATCGGTAAGCGGTATCAACTCTTTGATTGCTGCTAATTTTGATAATTACAAAAGCATTTGTCTTCAATTTCATCTGCATGAGCTACAGACAGAGCTGTACACCCACATTGTGCATAGAGATGTGCAATAAAGTGTTGAAGAAAGTTGCGGTACGAAAAGGAGAATAGTCCTCTTTGTCTGGTCATAATTAACCGACTCCCATTTGGAGTCAATATACTTTGAGTATATTTATGAGGTTTACTAGTGCTAGGGTGTTTGGTTCATTTTGTTCTGTTGCTCTGAGATTACTGCCCATTCAAGATGTTTTGAGTATCGCTTCATATCTATACTCATATTTCTGCACATTTTTCAATGATCTGAAAGTTACTTCTGAGTTTTAGCACATTCGTCGTGGTTCGTTGTTGATGTTTTGCATCTGTTAGCTGTTTGTTTCTGATGCAATTATTCTACATGTAGGCATTTGATGCTCTTTTGCAATCGTTGGACACGCGTGGGACAAGAGAGTCTCATTTGCATAGAATGCTGCAATACATTGAGAAGTCATTCAAGGAAAGTCTCAGAAGGCCTTCACAAAGTGTTATTGTCAACAGAAAAGGAAGTATAGTCAATGAAGATGCCGAAATGGATTGTAGTCCTGCTCAAGACAGTCCTAGTAGTACAGTTTCTGGTTCCAATTCTAATACATGTGAACCATCGTTCTCTTTTAGAATTGAGCTTGGGAAGAATGAAACAGAGAAAAAGGCTGCTATGGAAAGATATCAAGAGTTCCAGACGTGGATGTGGAAAGAATGCTTTGATTCATCAACTCTACATGCAATGAGAGATGGAGAGAAAAGATGCAGGCCGCTAATGGGAATTTGTGATTTTTGTCTTGACTCTTATATGGTTGAAAGTGAGCTCTGTCCTTCTTGCTACAGGCCATTTGGTACCTTTGATAACAAGACAACTCTCTGTGAACAGCTTGAAGATAAAAGGAAAATAAGCCCCAGAAACAATACTGTTTCAAAAGCTTCTCATCCCTTGAGAATCAGATTGCTCAAGGCCTTGCTAACTTTTGTTGAGGTGAGGAACAATTACTTTAGAGAACAGTTCTATTGGAATTGGAATTAGAAGTTAGAACCCTTTTTATCGAAGATTACGCTTAAGCTACTGGTGCTATCTTCTGGCATCTTGAGTATAGTTTTGTTTTTCCAGTTTTGACTACCCTTACATTTTTGGAATGACAGGTTTCAGTTCCATCAGAGGGTCTTCAATCTTCTTGGATGGAGAAATATAGGAAGGCTTGGTGTATAAAGTTACATGCCTCACTGTCCGCTGAGGATCTTCTACAGGTTTTCTTAATTTTCGGAGTTCTATTTCTCATTGTATTGGTTGACCATTTCCGTAGCTTGTTTTCTTCCTTTCGATCTTTTGTTCTTCCTGTTTGATATGAATATGCCTTTGTTTACTTCCAATGCTGAAGTTTTTTGACTTTATGGTCTTTCTTATCTACCTTTAATTACTTGAGTTAGAGAAGTATCACTTTCAGTATGTTGAAGCATGTGAAACATGTTCTTTTTTCATATCAGAGACTGGGGATCCATTTCAATTCATAATTTAGTATGGAGTAATTTACTGGAAGATGTGAGTTCCCATATTTGCCCTGACATGATTTGTTGATTGACCTTGCTTAGTGGTATTTAAGTTTTTAGTGATGCTCTGGTCTGGAATGTGCTCAAGTAAAGGTTGGGAATATATATTTTCTCTCTTTCTGACTGAGCCACAGCGATGAGTATCTTCTTTTGTGGCAATTAGTATTTTGAGCTTGTTGCCTTTGGAGGGGAAGGGGTGGATGGATGGGTCTCTCTCTCTCTCTCTCTCTCTCTCATACAGCCTAGGGATTGGAGTGGGTTCCTTAAATAACATTGAGAGACAACTACGAAACGTTTGGAATCGAGCCTATGACAGTGTTTACTGTTCCGCTTTCTGAGGGCCATTATTTTCTTGACTCAGAAAGACTACTGAGTTGATTGGTGTATAAACACACCATAGACAATTTATGCATCTATAACTGCCAGGAGATACTTTATGTGCTGGCACTGACGTAGTATGGTGTCCAACAAGGATTTTGTCGTAACTGTCCTAATCACCTGGACGCTAATGAGCAACCCGATCCTCTCAATGAGGAAATGAAAACTACATTGGGTTTTATCTACTAATGGTCATTTTTATTTGAATGACATCTACTCATAGTCATTTGTTGTTTGAATGACCTCAATTTAAACCATTTGGTTTGCAGATTTTGATGGAGTTTGAATCTGTCATCAAACGGGGTTTTTTATCGACGAACTTCGAGGCAATGGGTGAATTATTGGCATCCTCCGCTGTTTCAGAGAGCGGTGCAAGTGGTTCTGCTAATCCTGGATCAGTTCCTCAACTTCCTTGGATACCACAGACCACTGCTGCTGTTGCTCTCAGACTTTTAGAGCTTGATGGCTCTATTTCCTACAACCTGGATCAGAAGGTCGAAATTCTTGAAAACAAGGAAGGAGAAGGTTTTACAGTTGAGTCTTGCTTCTTTATCGCTCTTCTTCCATCGTTGGGTATTTTTTGTCTTCTTATAGCCCTTGTTCAGCTGTCAGGAAAAGAAATTTAGGTGGAGGAATATATAGGTTCCTACATTTTTTACTGTTTTCTTAGCGAGGAACCTGTGGGACCCCCTGCTTTGAACTTTCCCACTGCTAGTTTTCCCTTGAATTTTGTACTGCAAAGATTGCAAAACTCCGTGGAAATCTCGTTTTTCAACTTGTTCCCTCCATAATTAAGCAACTATATTTGGAACTTCACGAAAATCTTTTGTCAGATGAACTGGCGAAAGAGTGCTTCCTTTTGCTTTACTTTCTATTAATCACTAATCCCGGGAATTGCTGTCCTGCTCACAATTCTGGACAGCTGGAATGGAACTATTGTTGTGGAGGCATCTTGGGCGCGGCATGGAATTTTGAATTCCTGTTTGACGAGTAGGCTGCTGCCTCCCTGTCAGTGTATATTGCTGCATGGTTGTATCAATGTAGAATGATTTCAAATTTACTTCTGTAGGATGGTCCAAATTTCACCGATTAGACATGGTACTAAAGTAGGGGTGACTGGTAAAAAACACACCTAGGTTGCAGTTTGAATATGAAGACAGGCTCTTTGTTCATTTGATGCCAAAGGTTAGGCGATTACCGATTTATGGGGCTACTATTTGGGAGGACTTTTATTTATTTAGATATTGTTCTAAAGTTTTGTAATTATTGTTTTTTGATCTTTGCCTTTTTCCATAGAAACAATATTCTAATAACCTGTGTCAATTATCTCCAGAATCTTCCATCAGGGTACGCTTTTATGAAGAACTTCGAAGATTTTGAACTACCAGAAGCAGACCAAGACGAATGCATGAGAGATAAGAATTCCACCAACCTACCTAGTATGTATGGGAGCTATAAATATGGGCGAGGGATTCGCGGCCGCTTCCGCGGAAGGTCGCAGAAAAGAGTTGGTGGTTCCAGAAGGCGAACTTTGAACATGCCATTAACTCATGTACTTAGGCAGCATGGAGAGAGAGCACATGGACAAAGACAAGGAAGGGGTCGCCGAACTGTTAGGAGGAGGAGAGAGGAAAAGATGGTCATTCATGAAATGCTGCCGAGTCATTTGGGCAACAAAGGTGGTTTTCAGAATTCCGGGGGAGAGTCGCCGAGAAACTCCGGAGGGGAGGAGGAGGAGGAGGCTGGGGAAGATATCATACCAATGCAAAATGAGGGTGCTGAAAAAAGAAACGGTTTGGAATCCATTGAATCTTCCTCTGATGATGATAATAATCGTGTGGTGGAGTATGAATATGCGAAGTGGGGGACTGGGAATTTGATGTTGATGAGTGATGAGGATGTAGATGGCAGTGATGAAGATAATGTTTTGGAAGACATTGCTGGTGGAAATTTCGAGGGAGATGTGGATATGGATGAGGATTTGGATGGAAATGGGAATGAGGAAGGGAGCACAGAATCAGCAGATTCAGAAGAGTATAGTGATTAAAGCAAGAGAATTTTTGAAGGAACTATTCATGGATCATAAGCAGTTAGATTTTGTATGTATTTCTTTGCTCTGTTATTCTTTTACAAGGAGCAGTTTACCAGTGGGTCATCCATTGTATAGGTATAGGAGAAATATATATATTCAAATGCTGTTAATCAATTTTGTTTCCAGCCAATTGACAGATAATAAATGCCGATTGATTGAATGAGAAGATATAAGCTAATAAGCAGAGTTGATTTGTACAATATTTTTTTTTTTTATGGAATTCCGTAATCGGAACGCGGCTTTTTTTATTGGCAATCTTTTTTTTGCTGGAAATATAGTAAATTGGGTGTCTGTATTTTTATGTAAGTATTAACCAGAGAGACGTATACAATTAACAATTGCTGTATAAGGCAAAGCAAAGATACATTTCGGAAGCACGTCACATCTCTAGCACCTACATACCAACAACATATACATGTATCTGACCAAGCTACACATCCAAACTGTGTTGTTTTGCTTGCCATTCCAGTTCTTCGAAATCATGCAGAGTTTTGATGAGAAGAGCACAATCTGCAGTATATCTACAAAAACCAATTTTCCAACTAAAACATTTCAGTGCTACAAAACAACCTATACGGCTTCTTTGACGAAGGAGAAAGAATCATTGTCGCAACCACTTAGTACAAGCTGATTCCCCTCTGCATCACCAAAGCTACAATGGCGTTTATCCTGCGCTCCTTTGAAGCACCTATCCATAATAACCTGAACCTGATAATTTTGAGAAGCTACCAAAACACACATGATAAAAGAGAGCTCCAATTTAGAACCACCACTCCTGTGTTGCAAGACAATTTGTATGAACATAAACAAATCAAATTTATGGGGACACGGCTAGGGTTTTAAATGTTTGTATGAACACAAACAAATCAAACTTGTAGGGATATGCCAGGGCTTAAATTTTTTCAGAGTAAATGTGTATTACTTCAAATATTTTGAGTTAAAAGTGTACATATCATGCATATATGATATATGATATGTTTGTATATACATACCAGTTAGTGCCTCTGTGCATGCACAGATTCTTGTGCTCGTGGTGCCCGGTGGACGGTGGTAAAGGCTTCATAAAATGTTTCCAATGCAATTCGGTTTCTTATTAAAAACGTTCTCTGGAAACCGAATGAAGAGAAGTGGGATAAGTGGGGGTACATGGGTAATTTCGTAGGGGGTATGAGGGGGTATAAATTAGTAATAGGGGGGAGGGGTGTTACTAATTAGTAAGGGGGAAGGGGTACAAAGGGGTATTATTTGGGTGGGGTATTAACTCATCCAGGTGCACTTTTTTCCCCAAACCATGTATAAAACCGTGGGACCGGGATAAGGGGAGGGGTATAATTTAGTACCCCTTGTAATACCCCAGCCAATCAGGGCCTCAAATGGTTATATTGTTTGTAATTCTTTTTGCCCTAGATAGAATTTGGTGATTTTTCTAACAAATCTAACTGTGGATTGGCTTTAAAATTATTATTTCCATCCATCGCGCTTGCAACTTCCATCCATCAATATTGTTGATACATCCAGTAAAAACCCTACTCACTGCATTCAAAAACCTTCATCTAGATCCAGATCGTCTTCTTGTGTGGTAACTGTCTCAATTCTGTAAATCGCTTTGTTTTTCTTCCTCAATGGTGTGTGAATTATGCATCTTCTTCAATCGTTTTTTTTTTCTTCCTTCTTTTCTTCTTCAATCATGTGTGAATTATGTGTCTTTGCGTTGTGAAATCAAAAACTACCATGGACGCCATTCACACACCTGAAGTCCACAATTCACACCGTAATTTGGAATGTCAGTTCTCTGTCTACCAACGTGAACAAACATGCATCTTGGAATGTGACAAACCTGAATTTTGAACAATATCTATCTTTTTTGCGCGATGTGAAATCTGTTGTAACGGTCATCTTAGGGTTTATTAAAAGGTCACTTAATAGGTGTGACTTGTTATCTTAAATTTGTGTCTTACGCACTTAGAACTTCTACATTTGAAAACTTAAGTATAAATTTTAACATAAACTAAAAAACTGAGAATCCTTGATATAGGCAAAGTATAGAAAGGGGGAAATCAGTCCTGTGGTGGTACCCACCCCAACTTTGTTGGTGTGGATTCTTCCTCAATCGTTTTTTCTCTTCTTTTTCTTCTTCAATTACGTATGAATTATGTGTCTTCATGTTATGAGATGAAAAAACTGCTTCAAACACTATTCAGACACCCCAACTGCACAATTCACACTGTATGGCAACGAAATCCACACCTCTTAGGAATGTGTTGAACCTGCATTTAGAATGTGACTTCTCTATCTTTTTGGTGGGTTTGAATTCTGCTCTAAGGGTGTGTGAATTGTTGTCTTATGGTGTGTCAAATTGTACTGTCGTATTATCCTATTTTTGGTTGGTCTTAAACGTTTTTTTACCTAATTGCTGCTCTCTTTCTCCTCTCACATCACCACTCTCTATCCTCTTTTATAATGGTTGCATCCAAATCTTACAGATTTTTAAAATTTGCATTTGAGCATGTGAATTTTATATATTTTGGGGTATGATTTATGTGTCTTCATGTTGTAAGATGAAAAACTGTCGTGCACACTATTCACACACTTCAACTGCACAATTCACACTGTCAAATCTCTATTCACACACCTCAACTGCCATGAACATTATTCACACACCTCAACTGGACGATCCACCCTGTGAATTCACTATTCACGCACCTCAACTGCCATGAACAGTATTCACAAACCTCAACTCCAAAATTCACAGCTTTTAGGAACGTGTCGAACCTGCATTATCGAATGTGAATTCTATCTTTTTGCTGGATGTGAATTCTGCTGTAAAGGAAAAACTATTGAAATTCAGAGAAAACTAGTTTACTGGATTAGATCTCATCCAAAATCTTAGATTAGGTAAAACAGAAAGCTCGATAGATGAATTGTGTGGCCATACCCACCATCTATACCAGCTGTCCAAACGTGTTTTGCACAGCCCATATTGATTTCCTCTCTTCTCTCACTTCACCATTCTCTATCCTCTTAAAGTTTAAAAAAAATTACATTAAAATCTTACAGCGGTTGCATCCAAATCTTACAATTTAAAAAATTTGCATTTGAGCATGTGAATTTTATGTTTTTTTGGGTATGTTGAATTATATTGTCAGGGACTTATCAATCTTGCTGAATTTTGCTCATAAAACACATGATCACTTCCATCTCCACAGAGAAAGCACTGCCAACAATGACAATGAAGACGAGGGCAATAAAAAACGACCAAAACAACCCATAGAGCAACTACGAAGAAATCCAATAAAGAGTCAAAGACAAACCATGACACAACCAACAAATACCAGAGAGCAACCACGAAGAAGTCCAATAGGGAGAAAAAGACAAACCGTAACACAGCCAACAGAGCAAGTACAACGCACACAACGACCGATTCAACAAACATCCAAATCACAACCACAAAAAACATACGAACACAGAAGCCAAAAAGAGCATCAGAACTAGCTCTGGATAAACGACCACAAAAAAAAACCCGTACAACCCAAACCCAACCCCAAAACCTAACCCAGACAAAAAATAGATCAAACCTCTAGTTAGCTATCACTTTTGTAAAACAGTTGCAACTCAAAAAGCACCACCTTGACATGTTGAAACAAACACCTTTCTGGCTCCTTATTCATGCAATAAGGAATGGAACGTTGGATCCTGAAAAGTGCTCTGTAAGGACAGATGAAGTTGTTGCCAAGCTTATCGCTGCATACAACCCATCCAACGACAACTTCAGATTGGGTGCAAATGATGTGAACCTAACAGCAATTGACGTAAAGCTTATTTTTGGTCTGACTGGTGGAACAAGACCATTTGAAGTGAAGTTGAAGAAAAAAGAGGAAGTTCTCTTTGCAAAGAGAAATAACATCACAAAAGGAAGGTTGACTAGCAAAGTCATAGGAGAAATGCTTCAAAGCTATGTCCAAGAGGATGAAACTGTTAAAATTGAAGATACGGTGAGGTTAGTTGCATGTACCTCATTGTGAAGTTGTTCTTCCCAACCTCTGGAATTTCCATATCATGGAAGCATGTTCATGTCTTGGAAGAGATCAACCAAATCAAGACATATGATTGGGCATTAGAGATTCGGAATGAGCTGATGAATTCAATAAAGAAGAACCAACATTCACCAAAAGAAGTAAAGGGTTGCATCTTGTTACTGCCTGTAAGTCTTTTTACCCTTTTTAACTTTCTGGATATGAAAACTATTTTTATTTTATTTCTTTATTTTTGCATGTGGATTGTGCTTTTGGGGCACAAAAATTGTAATATTAGGGTCTGCAAATTATGATCTTATAATGTGTAAATTCTCTTTTTCTTAACCAATGTGAATTCTCAAATCTAAGTAATGGATTCTAGTGAGATCCCCATTTGTTAGCCTTTCAAGGATTTATAGACTTCATACTCCACAATTCACAACTTACAGTATTAACTGTGTAAAACTGCATTTTGCAATGTGGTTTCTTTTCTTTTTTTTCCCCCCATATATGGTTTACGGTATAAGGACATGTGAATTGTGATCTTGGGGTGACTTGTGGTCTTAGGGTGTGAATTATGAATCTGCTTTGTTTTTTCTGTAACGTAAATTCTGCTGTTAGACAGTGTGAATTTTGTGTTTACATTGTGTCGATTGAAAACTTGCAGAAATTTGTATTTATAGAAGAATTGTATGTTGTGCTGTAACGGCATCTGAATTCAGCTAAAACACACAATTCACACTCATAAAACAAAAAAAATTCAAATCCAACCTACATTTAAGTTCCTTCCATAACTCTAGCTTTATACAACATACATTCCCATATTGCGGTACTGTCTATGTGAATTATCTGATTCATGCCTCTCTTTGCAGTACTGGCTATGTGAGCACGTCAACATAAAATGGGATATTCCCAGCCTAGAATCTTTCTTCAAGCAAATTGTTGATCTGAAGAAAGCCACTGATATGAATGTCAAAACTGACGAGGTTGAGGAAACAGATCAAGAAGCATAAATTTACAAAATGGATTTGCCTGATGTTGGACAAGTAAGTGAAGAAAAGGAAGAACAAGAAAAAGGAGAGGAAGAGGAAGAAGACCATCCTGGATTGGATGACATTTCACAATATGGAGGAGCATAAGGAGGGGGAGGAGAAGAAAGAGAAGAAGAGGAAGAGGAAGAGGAAGAGGAAGAGGAAGAGGAAGAGGAACAACAAGGAGAAGAGCGAGAACTACCAAAAACCCCTCAACAACTACATCCTGAAGAGGAATCAGAACACGACATGTTCACACCAAGTGCATTTATTAGTGAACCTATTGGTAACACTGATACAGACTCAGGATCAACTTTGGCCCCTAACACATACCCAGAATCAACTAAGAATCTGCCTTCACCTCTGCTTGGATATGTTGGCACGGACTCCGAGAATCCCAAAATGTTATGTGCAGCTGCAGTGAATACATCAACAAGACCAGTTATTGAAAAACTGCTAAAAGACAGAGATGTAATCTTTGCAAGAACGAAAGAATTGTTGAATGAGTTGAGAGATGGGAAACAAAAGGCTGAAGATGCGCAGAGAAATTTGCTTGAGCATAAGAAAGCCACAGAAACAAGGGAGAATGAGATACAAATTGAGAAGCAGAAACTTGAAGATGAGAACATGAAATTAAATGAGATGAATAAGGTACTACTTGAGGATAAACGAGTTGCAAAAGCAAGGGAGGATGAGCTACAATCTCAGAGTAAGCAACTTCAAGATGAAAAGATGCAATTGATAGAAAGGAATAAGGCATTACTTAAGGATAGAGAAGCTGCAAAAGGAAGGGAGAATGAGCTATTGTATCGGAATAAACAACTTCAAGATAAGAATATGCGCTTGATAGAGGAGAGTAATGAATTGATTGAACTTAAAGAAGTTGCAGAAACAAGGCAGCAGCAGTTTGAAAAACTCCAACAAGAGAAACAAGAATGGGAGAAGAAGAATGTAGAGCTGCAAGATGAAATCAGTGAGCTAAAAAAACAGCCACTAGTGCACATCAAGAGTCATGAGGGATCTCCAAAACTTGAATCATTTTCTGACGAGTCTCAAGAGAAGCACATAGAAGAGCAAGTCCCCGCCATTACACAAAAAGCTCACACAAAACCACCCTCAACACAAGATACTCTTGACTTTGTCCATGTTACACAAGATTGCAAACAAAAACCCACTCCACCATCAAAATATGCAAGGATGAAGGACAAAACAACAACAGGTGCAAGGAAGCCAAAGATTGATCCCATATACACATACCCGCTTGCTGAAAAGAAAGCTGTTGGAAAATCCAAAATGGAAGTTGAAGCAACAGAACAACAAGAATCGAAGAAGCTCAAAGTATTCACCAAAGACAACACGCACACTGTGAACCTTGTGGCCCCAAACACAAGGAAAAAACTCAGGCAGCTGTGGAAACATTCGACAACAGAGTAAGAATGCAACTCACGTCTCAATTCCTAGTGTAACTGCGTCTTTACATGCATGTCATACTAAATCTTTTGTGTTCTACAGACAACGAAGTCGTGTACACTGCAAAACGAGGATGTTTTGTATTGGCCGAGGATATCCAAGACATACTTCTAGACAAAGCCATGGGCTACCAGGTACATATATGGCACAATTCACACCACCTCTTATACATCACATGTGCATTCCCTGCTATCCGCTACTCTATACAATTCACACCTCGAAAACACACAAACCCCTTTTATTTACCTCACAAATAATGGGTTCTTACACTGAACTGCTGATAGAAGAACAGGACAAACTTCCAACATTTGATCTGATCACATCTCAAAAAATGAGATCACATGTTTTCTCAGCAAATCTGTTGGTAAGGAAAACATTACTGCATTGTTTTGCAAGACATATTTTCTTTTTTAAGTACCTTGTTTCACCTTAAAGTTCATCAACTACTCCTGCTATGTGCTACTGTATTTACTACTCCATAAACAAAGAAAATTGATTTCCATTCCTTCAAAAACAGAAGAGCTTTGAATCATGCAAAACCGATGGCGAGAAAGACAACCTAGTTGGAGGAGCGATAACAAAAGCCATAAGTTCAGCATCATATCTGTACTTCCCAATCATCCAAGAAAATCACTGCACACTGCTCACCCTTGATACCATTAAACAGCAGTGGTTGTACTACAATCCTCTGAAAATCAAAGGGAGAGACACCTACTTTGAGGCATCAACTCCCCTGGTTAGCTTCTATTTTCCTGAAATATTCACTTATTTACTTGTCTTTTGGAATCCAATAGCATCCACACCCTCTCTTTATTTTTTATTATTTTTTATTATTTTATTTTTTTTACGAACTCATGACCTAATATAATCACAGAGGTTGTATGTTACTCAATTCATCTCTACTAAAGTCAAGAGAGCAAGATCGAACCAATTAAGCTCAACTGCTCGGATGTGTCACACACCAGCACAGATGCCTGACTCGTAAGTATCTTAAAACCCTCTAATTTTTCTTATCTCTGCAAATCAAACAAAGATAATCTAAAACATAAACTAACAAAGTTACTTCATTAATTTACTGCAGAGATGATTCTGGCCCTATCATTTGCTACATCATCCAACATCATGTCGACAATAAAGAAATTGCAAAAGGCCTCACAAAGCATCAAGTGAGACAGATCAGAGCACTCATTGTGCAAAAGATAATGGACCATCCATCAAGATCATGGAGCCTAGACCAGCAACATGAGTGAATTACGCAGTTGTTTGGATGTTAACTCGTGAACTAGATTTCTCGTTTAGCAGTATCTTAATATCTCAAATGAAGGTGTTGATATTAAATTTAGAATTGTTAAACAATGTAAATTGTGCGTGGTGGTGCTGTAAGTAGTGTTGAAATACATGAATGCAGTTGGGTTTTTGGTGGGTTTTCGTTTGCACCAAATACAGTTGGGTTAATGAAAATGGCTGTGCTTTCTACTGTCAATTAGTGTAAATTGAATTTCCGTGTGTGAATTTCCGTTAATGAGTATGAATACCAAAACAGAATCAGAATTCTGCATTTTTTTTTCCATGAATGTGAATTGTCTTGTTAGGGCATGTAAATTGTTAGAGACCAATTCACTTGGGCATGTTTCCTCCTGTTTGTGTTAAGCTTATATCTGTTGGCATGTGAATTCTTGTGGGTTTTTGTTTGCATCACATACATTTGGGTTAATGAAAATGATTGTTCCTTCTACACTCATTTAGTGTTCTTTCTGCCATCAATTAGTGTAAATTGTGAATTACAAATTCTGCATTTCCTGGTATGTGAATTCGTGCTACCAGTTTGTGAATTTTCATTAATGAGTATGAATACCAAAACAGAATGTGAATTTTGCATTTTTTTGATGAATATGAATTGTGTTATTAGGGCACGTGAATATTTTGAGTTGTATCCACTTGGGCTTGTTTCCTCCATTGTTTTGATAAACATCAATTGTGTTATTAGGGCGTGTGAATCATGTTAGTCAATTTTTTGGTGGTTGATCCTCATTTCGGATCAAATGGTTGTCAGTTCAAGATTAGAAGCTGGAAATTCTCAGGAGTTGAGATACTTGGTACCATTGCGCGATTGCTGTTGTTTCTCGTTTGGACATGCAATGAATTTCAGTTGAATGTGCACCACCTTTTTTATTGTCCTTGTGAATGTGAGACACTAGAAATTCTTTCTGGAAAATGTTGCTATAGTCGACACCACTCCCACTACTTCCGTCAAATCCAATAGCTCTGCCCACGAAACTGTTACTACTACTGGCAGTACAAGTAACTCCAACTTCAGTACTCAAACAACTAATACTACCACCACCACTATGATTAAATCCAATTTCCACAACCTCATCCCCTGAACAACTACTACCACCAAATCCAACAGCCCCGCCCATAATACTATTACTACTGCCCTTACTACTATTGGCAGTACCATTAACTCCAACTTCAGTACTCAAACAACTACTACTACTATGATTAAATCTAATTTCCACAACCTCATCCCCCAAACAACTATTGTCCAAAGAATTCAAAACTGTAACTCGAAATACTCGAACACCGTAACAAGCTAAATCAAACATTACCTCCATGCTCTCATTGTTGTCTAAAAAACAAAGTTCATTGTCTTTTAATGAGTAAAACAGCTGCATGTCATCACCTCTCAATTTGGGAAACTTCAAGCACAATTTCCGAACCAAATCCTCGTACAACGATGTCCGACAACACTTTATAACAGCAGTAAGTGAACCGTATTTGCACAACAAGATGACTGAATCCACCTCCGCAGACATCACCCAAACAGGCCAAACAAAGAAAATAAATCAACAAAGTGACTAAAACAAGCTGTTATGAACAGTTCACTCCATCAGTTATACTTGATACACAATCCACATCCCCAATAAGACACAATTCACACAGCTTACAATCCATATATTCACATTTCGAAGCATCTCTTATGCACAATCAACACAACTATAACAAACAATTCACATCAGCTGTTATGCAAAACAAACACCACGAAATATACAATGCACCAACATCTAGGTTTTCCTTCGGTAATTTACCTAATTATGCATAATCCACATAAGAATGGTCATTGCTACACTGAATAAGCAATCTAGTGCCTCGCAGATCAAATCAACCAAGCTTTTATGCATAATCCACATAAGCTATTATGCACTATTCACACCACCAGATATACATCACATCACTAAAATTCACACATCATATTATACATAATTCGAATCCACTGTAAAACAAAACTAACACAGCCTAATATGCACAATTCACACTAACTCTTATCATAATTCACACCCTGTAACAAACAATTCATAAAAGCAATTAACCAAACCTAATTGCTCCTTAGTCGGCCTCAAATACTAACACCAACATTAATTAACCCCAAATTATTACGTTATGCGCAATTCACATCAACTGTTAGCCTCATATGCATAAATTCAATACAATTTCACAAAACACACAAGCTCTTCTGCAATATAAACACCAATAGAAAAAACAAATCTCAGAATCTGTTAACCGAACACATTGCTGCCACGCTATGTTGATTTTCATCCTTAATCGACCTCAAAAGTGCAGTGTTTTCAACAATAATCAAAACACGTTCGTCATTAAGCTCAAATTCATCGTTAATTGAATTCAAAAACACTTTCAGAAACACATTGCCACCACATTATGCTGATTTTTATCCTTAATCGGCCTCAAAAGTGCAGTGCTTTCACCAATAATCAAAACACCATAACAAAATCAAAAACACGTTCGTCATTAAGCTCAATTTCATCGTCAATCGAACTCAAAAACACTTTCAGCAACAATCAAAACACCATAACAAAATCAAAACACGTTCGTCAATGGCCACTGTTTAAGTTGACAATCAACAATACTCGTGTGTTCAGAGCTCACCATTCAACTTGATCGACGAAAATCAATTTGATGTTATGCGACTTCTCCTTGCAATCGTCACTTGCTCAACATTCCTAGAATCGTCGTCGTCCATCACACTCGTCTCAGAAGATCAATTCCAGTATGCGTGTTAACCGATTTCAATCGTTAGTTGTATATATACGTTTATTGGAGGGGCAAAATAGTAAAAGCCCCTCCAAGGAAGGGCCTATACGGGATACCTTGATAAAACGGGGTCTAGAAGGAACCAAACACAAAAAATAGGACCGGCCTATAGTTTCCCGTTTCTTCTTCGCTGTGGTTAAGGGTTTGTTTGGAATTTGCTGTAAAGAAGAGGAGTGTAAGTGTAGGAAAACCCTTCCACATTGTTTGGTTTCGGTCAGGTTATGTTTATTTATTTATTTTTTCCTTCCGGCATACAATTTTCTCATGCGTACATTAATGCAGTTGGCGTGCCTGACTTTTTTTTTTTTTTTGGGTCTTTATTTGATTTTTTTTATATACATTTGTTTGTTTTTCATTAAATTTTTGTGTATTATTGATTTGTCTATATGAGAGAAATCAACAAAGTAAAAACTTATGATCCAAAATTCATTTTAATTCAAAAGGACAAATTTTAACTTTTTCGATTTTGTTCAAAAAATTGAGGGTTCTAATCATAATTTTTTTACACAAAAATTTGATACAAAACTAGCAAACACAGAAAAAAATTCAAATAAAGAAAAAAATAAGTCAAAATGACTGATTAGACCAAAACACACCATGCGTCAAACCTTTCTGTTCTTGCGTCAAAAAGTGCTTGGTTTTTTATTCTGTCTCCGGTATTGTTATCTGGATCAAATGTTTAAATATATTTGTTAAGTCGAAGTATTCAGAGCCGGCTCTGACTTTTTGGAGGCTTAAAGCGAAAATCAAAAGGAGGCCTTTTTTAAAATCCTAATGAGTAAAATGTAAATAGGTAAATTACACTTCCAAAACCAAATACTAGTATTCATCAATAAGAAAGAGACTTGGAGAGAGAGAGAGCTTTCGACTAGTGAACTTGAGGGTAAAAAGCTTTCAAGGTAGTTTGGGCAAATGAGTCCCTTTCACCTATTTATACACACCAAGAGAAAAGTCTAGGACATTCTGAATAAGCTTCTCAACTAATTTTCTCTAGAATTTTGTACCATCATCTATACAAGTCTAGATTTATATACAATATTTTAGATAATTCTTTACAAGTCTTCATACTTCCTTGTGGTTCTAGAAAATTTTAACTCTAAAACAATAACCAAACATTCCAAGATTTCAAACTTGTCACTTAAATATGCTTCATGTTCCTCTTGGTCACTCTCATGTTCTTCATTATCCAAATACGTTTCTTCTCTATTCCCCAAATTCTTTTGTTCTTCATTTTTCAAATCCTCATGTTCCTCTTCCACCAAGTCTTCAACCAAACTTGAACTCTCTTTTTGTGATTTACTCATAAACTTATCGAGAACACCCACTTGAGATTGAATTAGGGCGTTTACTTTTTGCTTATTTTTTATTTTATTTTTTTTAACTTTTTCCATGTCCAAACAAAACATCTCCAGTTATTATGAATTTGAAATTGGGCATCTTTTGAGTTTGAAATTGGATCTTATATACACGATGTAATTTTTTTTTTACAAAAGATATCTAAGGGTACCTAGGGATACTACAATATAGAGGCCCTTAAATTTCGTATTTTTGGGGGGCCTAAATCGGCCGCAACACTTGCTTTAGCTCCGAACCGGCTCTGGACGTATTATTTTGACAGCTTAGAATTTGTAAAGTTATGAGTAAACGTATACTTACAAAAAAAACCCAAACCGATTCATATAATATTACTTATATACATTTAATCTTTATTTTTCAATTCATAACTCTCAGTGACTTTTCATTTCATCTCCCTCCTTATTCTTCTCAAACCCCTTAAAAATCTCAAGAGTCTCTATAGGAACCTCTTAAGAAAAGTTTATTATTTAGTTATTTCCTTTGATTATGTTGGAATTTAGATGTTAATGGTAAAATCACTTGGTAAGTTACTTTTTTTATTATTTTAATATATAATCTTTTTCCTTCATTTGTTCATTAATGGAATGAATATTAATGCAGATTTGGCGGTTTGGATAAAATCCAAATCCATATGGTTTGGTTATGGTGCACTAAAATTCATAACCATTGGAGATCGGTTTGGTCCGGGTTTTGCGATTACCATACCCAAATCCAAACCGATTCATTGCCATCCCTAATGCCCGATCATTACCTCTAGGCCCTCGGAATTAGTCGAGGTGCACGAAAACAGCCTATACATCAAATTATCACCAAAAAAAAAAAGAAAAAGTAATAGTACGAATAGAGTATGCATAGCAATAAATTCAAATGAGTAACATTGAACTACCCTACCTTATAGATATCTTGTTATTAGTCAAATTACACGGTAATTGATATTCACACCCCCCAAATTTTTATCCACGCCTCCTTTTTGTCTCTTAGTAAAAATTTTACACATGAAAATTTCACTAGAAGACAAAAAAGAGAGTGTGGATAACAATTTGGGGTGTAGAAATCACTTAATGACACAAAGATGTAGCCTTTTTAAAAAAGAGTGTAGGCTGTGGAAATTGTCCAGGCATATGTTAGATTTTTCAAATGTATTTAATGCCATAAGATCTTTGCTCCACTTGGGTTTCCATTTTAATAAAGGCCACCAACCATCCTATCAAAAGCATCCAATTGTATGGAGTGTCAAATACAGACGAAGTACTTCATAATAAAGTACTGGCATGTACAAGTTGCTTGTTACACCCCTGCAAGCAAACGGTTCGGTTATCAAACAATATATCCTTCCTACATTAATCTATCTACAGTCAAACGGAAAAGGCACCAGATGAACGACTAACTGTACATAAAACATGCAAATGAACACACCTGGTTCATAAGTTGAAATTATCTGCCCATTTCACAGAAAGGGTTGGTCTTAATCTAACACGCGCAACGTATATATCTACCGCTACTGTATTCATCAGTGAAAACAGAAACCAAATGATTGGTTGAAAGCACATATTATATATTCAACAAAGACAAGCATTCCTTCATACACTAACAAAATAACTTAAGCAAACGATATCTGTTCATTCTACCAAAATAATTATACACATTGGTGGGAGCAAACAGGTTTATGCTCCCTTAAGAACAAAACCGAAGTATAAATAGTCAGGACAGCAGGTCTAGTTTGCTTCTACTTTGACAAGAGATCACTTCTAGTTAAATGAATTGTTAACATGATTTCCACCAAAGATCAGCACATAGATCTCATTGTATAATCCTAGAGTGAAGAAAAGGACATCATCCACCACCAAATCATGATCTTCAACAAAATCATTCCAGCTTTTGCTTGAGAATTGCCTCTCACGGCAGTCGACAGACCGACATGTGACAGAACACAGAAACAAATTTAGCAACTAAACAACACTGACCCTTTATATTGTGCAGAGCTCTGCCATAAGATCCCAGTCAGGCTTACAAGGTTCTTGAATAATCGGATCACAAGTAGCCCATGGATTATCAATTTCCGTTCCACTCTCATTGAATATGTACATATCAATGCCACGTGCCCAATAGATGCAAACAAGAGCTTGAAATTAACGCGAAGGATTTATACTACGTATAATGAAATGTACCCAATACTCACCATTTTTATATTCAAGTCATCCTCTTTAAGAGTAGAACCAACAGACCTCATCCCCTGCATAAGGAGAAGTAATTAGATGATATGGACACCTGAACACAAATACATGTATCTATGATTAGAATATTAATCACCTGGTCCTTCAACACGTTTAGGCGTCAGCTTGAAAACACTGCAACGATAGGGTTCTATGAAAGTAGTAGAGCTTCTCCTCACTTTTCTATGGTTGCAAATACAATTACATGGATTATCAAGAAAACAAGGGCCGAAATTGAACTGTCTGTCTGATTTGACTGATTACAGAGCTCTAAACAATCGTCTCCTCACTGACATTGATGATAAGGTTGTCATTAGTGACAGCATCTAGGGCCCAGGAAATTGCCCATTTATAAGAATGACCTTCAAAAATCAAAGACTACAAACTTCAGAAATCATGCAACTACTTAATGACCATTAAATAAATCATGACAATTCATCAGCCAATTGAAAAACAAATTTTGTAATAAATCCAACCTGTTTCAGAAATCATGTAACTACTTAATGAGCATTAAATAAATCATGATAAAATCTACTGCTAGAGAATCATGGAAAAAGGTAATTGGGAAGTTAACTTGTTTTTATAGAAAACCAAGTACCGAGTTTGGGAAGTTTCTCTAGGTGAACTTCAGCTTTAGATGCCTCTATTGGTTGTATATCTATTTCTTCTATCCGTTAACTTATTGTATGTGCACAGTTTTACATATAAGTTATGAGCCAAAATTGGTATATCGAAGTCCATAATCTCCTTTAACTTGATTTTATTTGATGATTCAAGTATGTTCGAAATTGGAACCAGAAGCAAAATGAAAACAAATAACTTCCTTTTGATTTAAAAAAATCGTTAACCAAAACCAAATGTACTCTTATCCCCATCGAATGTGTAGAAAATGAAAATACTCTTTCAGTCTCTATGTAATTGAATAGCTTGTGTTAATGTTTTTTGTTTTATGAGCTAATAAAAGTTGGGCCTTTTGCTTAGTTGGACTCGGTTAAAGAAATTGTACTTACATTGAGTACCAAATGTTGGGACCCCTTTCTCGGGCCTGAAGCACTTACTTCCTCGTCCTCCTTCTAAAGCCGGCTTTGGTCCCGGCACAATGTGTAGTGTAGAAGGGGCCTGAGGCACTACATGGGCCTGGGCACCACTGTTTGTGCCCCAAGAAATGTTGCAAAGGTCCTGTCTATGTTTGTCTCCACTGCCGCTGCTTCCTGGACGAATCATGTGCCAAATGGCCTCAGCAAAATGCAACCTCTAGAGAGGCTAATGGGCTATAAATTGCTACAAAAAATAAAGCAATAAGCAGATACCCATTGTCAAACAAACTTATTTTCATACAAACAAAAGGCATTATACATACGAAAGCAAAGACCACTTGGGAATCTTGGATCTTGGATAATTGCGCAAGACTGACAAGCAGAAAAAGCAGAGTAAAATCATCACCACACCGAAAGGAAACAAGCATCCAAAATGAGAGGAGAGATGGGAACGTACCAAAGTGCAAAAGTCTCTATTCTATAGAAATGCAAAGAGCTGTGAGAAGAAAGAACACACTCTCTATATCTAGCCTGTAGCTCTGTGGGCTAGTATATCACAGCTGAAATGAAGTCCACATCTGCATAACATTACTAAATCCTTTCGAAAGCCCCTTCAAATGTATCTGCCGAGAATCGTGAACACATACAAATCAATTTCCCTATCACAAAAAAAGAGCACCAAAAATCTAACGATAACTTAGGGCCGTACAGAGCTTACAAGAGATCCTAACTATATCATGATTGACCCCAGCCTCGTAGGGCCGTACAGAGCTTGAACACGTTCCAAGCCAATATAGCTCCAGATCTATGCATGACAATCGAAATAAGAAATTTAAGAAGAAACCAGTTATTATGTTCTCGGTATGATGGGTTTTTATCTAGGGTTTACGCATTCAATGGCGATGGAATCCATGTCCAGAGAAACAAAGAGACAGAGAGAGGGAGAAATCAGAGAGATCCACAGAGAAAATCAGAGTTGGATTATTCCAGAGATCGAGTAGTTCTTACCTGAGAGGTGTTCCGATGACTGAATGAAGGATCGAAGACTTCCTCCAGCCATTGCTTGGACCAACAAAGAGGAGTGAAAGAGAGAGAGGGGGGCTATCAACTGGTATAATAAAAAAAAAACCTCTACACTGTCGGCAACTGACGGAAATGGAATGAATGGCAAAAAACACATCAAGTGGGCCAAGTAATAATTAACGCGTGCAATTTTGTCAACGACATAAGTGGCCCACTTGATTAAAACACATAAAGGGGCAATCCCAAAATTGCCAAAGCTAACAAAGGGCAAAAGAGGCATCAGAAAGAGAGGCCGAAAGAGAATGAAGAATTTCCTTTTAATGTAGGAAGGATATAGGAAAGACTGATGCTTCAAGCTTCTAGTTTAAGATAAATAATATTACATGAATACAATCAAACATTTTGGCAAAGGAAAAAGAACCAGAAAATAGATGGCAACAAATGACAGAAACATATACCCAACAACTCCCATGAATTAGAAAAGGATTGTCAGATCTTGACTCCGTAGTCATTGATTTATTTTTGTTTTGGTAAGTACTCCAATTTCATTGATATCCATTGCAAAATTTAAGCAACCAACAAGAATCTTTCCCAAATTTAAGACCTCTCTTACCTTGGGACCGCTAATCTTTATGAAGATTTTCCTGCACAGTAAAGACTGGACCAGCATTCCGGGGGAGGAGGCTCCAGTAAGAACCTTTCCTATCCACAAAACAGCTATGCCATTTGATTCTGTATCTACCCAGAGGAAAAGCAGAAACGTCAACCAAACAGGTAGAGAACCCTTGCCCTTTTTCATTTGGTTCAAAACACACACATACATCCACAGCTCCACTATCACCAGCACCATGTCTAAGCCGTGTATTGCTAAACTTACTCGTATCCTCAGTGACATACCGCAATAACTTATCATTTAAATATATCATGTCATCAGTGCCCCAATCTCGATAATCCAACTGCATTTGTCCCTTATTTGCTTCTGGATAAGGCACCTGAAAAGACATTCTACAATAAAGGATGCAATACAACTTTGTCAACTGAAGACCTGGGGGAATATTTTTCAACTGAAGACAAAGGTCTAGCGACAGATGGAAGCCTGGTGAAACTGCTATCCCCTCTTGGCTTCTGGTGTCGCTGTTTAAGGCAAATAGCTCCGACAAAATGCATGGCCTGAAAGTTTGACGCCAATCATGTTTAGAAATAGCAAGTTTAGAACTGTACTGTTAGAAAGAGAATAATGGGAATATAAAGTAAACAAAAGGATTAACATACAGCCTACATAGATAAATTAAAGATATCTAGGTATAAAAGAAAGTCAATTATCATGTGAACAGACCTGAATGCTCATGATACGCTACTTAAGTCAATGCCCAAGCAAACGAAGGGTCTGTTTGGAAATAGAGAAAGAGAAAGGGCAAGAAAATCATTTTTCTTCCTTTAGTTGTTTATTTATTTTTATTTTTTTGGTTGAATTAGATAAATACTTATTCTCCTCCTATTTCTTTCCATATCTTTCCTATTTTCTCTCTTCTTTATTTGTTAGTTTTCGTTTCACCTAGTGCCCGATATCCACAAAAACCAAACAAGAAATTATCTTTGCCAAACCAAAAATTATTGCAAAGAAGATTCAACATTAGTTGTTTAAGAAGGGCTAACATTCAGGTTGTCACCACACATTAAGAGTCAAAAGAGTTCTAAATTAAGAATTTTACCTTCACTCTACATGAGTAAATTAACTAAGTCACAGTACTTCCTAGATACACATGAAACCGTGAGGAACTCTGAAACAGGAAGAAGATTCTCTAGCATACCTTACTCGAAAGAAGTAATTAGGCATCTGGAAAGGGATGAACATCGATTTTCTTATTATATCCAACAGAAGTTGCAAACTATACTTGGTAACTCGATGTAGAATCTGATCATTATGCGCATTATTTGCCTCACTTTGCAAGGCAACCACCCCTGTGACAGCATAACTGCAAACTGTAAGAAGGCATCTTGCTTCACAGCTGACATTCAACATATGACTTCTGGATTGGAGGAAAGAGCTCTTGGGCTTTCTATATACACTCCACAGTGACCCAAGTTTTGCACTGGCTTCGCAGTCTACCTGCTGCAACCGGAAGACTAAATCTTGTATTAGCACACCATGTAAATATTCCTCCGACTTTTCCAAAATATTCTCATTGTTGAACTTTGGGAAGAAAAGGGAAAATCCAGTACTGAAGGCCAATAATGAACAAAAGAGTGCGTGTGCTGAAATTATCTCCAAACTTCTCTTATCCATGCCTCTAAAAGATGTGGCAATTAGATCAAATTTTCTTGCCAACAAATTCAACCGAGAAGAAATTTCCAATAGTACAGAAGTCACCTCCTGTGAAAATCTCAGGCCCTCAACAATAATAGTGCCCTCTACTTGTCCGTTGTTAGCCAAATTATCTGGTGTGAAAGGAACATGGTAGAGCCTAAGCATATCGGCCACAGATTCTAGAAAACTTGATCTAAGGGACAAAAACCATCTCTGGAAACACAAAGCATGACCTGATGTTACCATGGCTGACATTGTTTCCTCTGACGAACGAAGACAGTTACAAGCTTCAATGAGAATTTCAATGTTGTCAGGTAAATTAAGCAATTGGACATTCCTTTCGGAATGAGCAAAGTCACTCAAGGATTTTAACCACTGATCACAGCTGTTAGATTGAACCACCGTAGCAAGATGCTTGAATATAAAAGCAGCAGTAACCCAAGTTCCCTGACACGCTGCATATTTACCAACTTTGTAAGCACACCAGTATTCTTTCCTTTCTATCATATTCTTGGCACACTCAACAGTAAGAAGTTCACGCTGACCTAGGTAATCCTCAAGAGAAATAGACAACTTTTTATCAAGATTGTCATTTTCCTCTATCTCCTTAAACATGCAACAGTAACTGATATGACAATACAAAATAAATACGTAGATCGTGTACGTAAAGCAATCAAATAAGCTGCATCCTTGTAAAAGTTTTACCAGAGTCTTCGCAGTATCACGGACTTGAGTAGTAACAGTACCAGCATCATTTAAGTTTTCTAGGCAAGAAACCACAATTTTAGGTATAAAAAGCAAAAGCTTTGATGTGATAACTTTACTATTTTGTCCTCTGACCTCTTTGATCTCATGACCTGATAAATCTGGTTCTGATGTGCCCACAGCTTGGTTGTCATTACTCGCTATACATTCTATGGGCATCTTTTGTCTTCTCACCTCTATGACCTCATGACCTGAAAAATCTGGTTCTGAAGAGCCCATAGCTTGGTTGTAATTACTTGCTATATATTCTACGAGTAAACAAATTTTATCCAGCACCATTGCACCAAGATCGGGATGTTTTTCAACCAGAAGAAGAAGAAGGCCGAGCAAGCTTTGACCCTCTAGCTCCATTTCTGAATCAAGCTGATGAAGATCCAGCACAAGCTTAATAAGCACACCAATCTTATCGATGAGAAATGAGATCAACCATGATGCAAGAGTTGTGGAATCAACTCCATCTAATACCTTTTCCTTTCTTCCCATAAGTGTGCCCAATATATCTACTATAACCCTGATGGCCAAGAGTCTCTTTGCCATGACTGAAGATAGAGTAGCATTTTCTAGGATTGTTAAAATCACTGAAAACTCAAGTATGTCGAAACCATGGGTGGTAGGTAGGTTATATAAGAGGACCTGCAAAAATGAACGGTGAAAAGAAATTCTAATTTAGCAGTATGTTTACATGAAAAGCGACAAAAATCAAGTAATAACCTTGCGAAAAATTTGTAGAGCTCCACATTGCAAGGCTGGTGGAAATTCAGATTCATCTAACATGCTGACCAATGTTGTGATTGAATCGGAACTACCAGGAAAATGACCCATTCCTTTAACAAGGATATAATGCAGACATTTTAGTGCCGTGACTTGCAAATGCAAGGGCTTCTCTTGAGTTAGATAAGATAAAAGCAAACTCGCCTGCATTCAGAAGGAAAAATTCTTGATTAACTATCCAGTGAATAAAGTCAGAGAAACTATTGATTTCACTAATGAATAAAGTCAGAGAAACTATTGTTTAAGGTGAAATCATCATAATTCTAAACCACCACTAATCCCGGATTAACGCATTATGTAGTGGGTCACCAAAGTCCACCGGCCTTACTCGCACCCCTCACCCCCCTGGCCCAAAGGAAAAAAGGAACTTGCCTGTTTAGTCATTTTGTATCTTTGATATACATAATACATGTAATTGGCATTTAACTTATACAAAGAGAATAAATAAAAAAGATAAGGTATTTTGAATTAGGTGTGAGGATATGCAATCAGGAATAGTTTTATAACAGACACCTGAAAATTGCTTGCAGAACAATGGTTCTAACACCCAACTATTGCCTACATTATGTTAAAAATTTAGCAAATGGCATAAATTGGATTATTTGCTTTCAAGGGAATACGCACCTGTCCAGAAATCAGGCGTGCTGATTTGACAGCAAGCTTTGAAAGTGAAATGAGCATTACAACCAAGAACTCTTCTTCTGAAGAATCTAACACCAGCTTTAGACCTGCCTGCAATGAATAAACCTTAATTATTGCAATAGATCTAAACCACAGCATGCATGCCCATACTTATTCATGCAGAGACGTGTTTGTGTACATGTTTGTGCAGATACGAATTCATTAACACTATGATATGTTTTAATTACATGCCGTGTATTTAATAACATGTCAATGTTGCATGGCTTTGCTCCATCTAGTCTAGGTAAATGTCATTTGTCTTTCTTTGGATAGGGGGAAAAACCAACGTAAACCTATAAGGATAGTATCTGCGCGAGGGCAGATATTGAGCATTTCCTTCCTTGCTATGTTGGGTAATAGTTGATAGTGCTTCGATGACTAATTAGTTTGTTACAGATGAAGAGTGGCTGGTGTGGTTGTCTTTCCTTCATAGGAGGTTTCGGGTTGCGAATTGCGGTTAGCATATAAGAGAGCTAAATGGGTTGTCGAGCATAGAGCAGAGGAATGCTTTGACAGAATGGTACTTACCAACACTAGGTGCTTTTACAGTTAATACTTAAAAACATTGGGTGCTTTTGCAGTTCAAAAAAAAAAAAACATTGGATGCTTTCGTTATTACTGTTTATATATCTTTGTGGTGCTAGTAAATTTGGTTTTCCATCTGTAATAGATACACAATATTTTTGTAGCTTGTTTTGTCTATGAATTTGTAATAAGTACCTATAAATGTGTTTCAAAGTCTTAAAGATTCACGGCACGGTCTCCTACGATCAGGAACATACTCTTGTTTCAATTAACATTTGCCATTTTAACTCTTCTTTGAACATGTTAAATATCTAATGATAGTCGATAGACTACATACAATACAAAATCCTGAAAATAGGAACACGATACACGGGATGATAACCTTGTAAGCTTTACTTGCTTGTGAAGGTGAACATCCCATTTTTGCAAAAGCTCGCGCTCCTGCAAACCTTACAGTTGACAGTGTTTCACATGACGTCACCAGATTAACCAGTATCTCCAAGAGAACACACGCAAAGTCATCGGATAACTCACAAAAGCAACTGCCGGCAAATAAGGATGCCTCCATCTGCAAGTTGTTCCAGATCAGTGTCAGTGAAGTGTCTAAAGAATCAGTTAATTACAGAAGCAGAACAATGACATTCCCCAAAATTTCCAAATTCTTTTTACGTTTCCAATATGTTTGGCTATGTTTCCGATAACCACCGAAAAGACATCCTGAACCAAAACTTTAATCTGTGTTCCACTTAGACCCATGCGCCATGCGGATGTTATGCATGATAATTGCTTAAAGTTGCACCCAAAAGAACTTGTCACCTTTCAGATACACAAGCCATGTTAAAAATCACCAAACTCAAAATAAATAAGTGAAAGCATGAAAACAGGAAATTTTGATGATATACCAAAATTAAAGCTCACCTGCAAAACATCACACGAGACCAAACTTGAAAGTATAAGGTACCGATATCAGCATTATCCTTCGCCATCTCATTCCAGCAACCAAATAGAACCAAAGCTAGTGCTCTTGACTCAGCATCCCCCGAGTCAAAAACAGTTTTCACTCGTCGCAGGAGTTCTAACCGATTCTCTGGGGTACACTTAAACAGAATCCCACAATGTTTTCCACTGCTCTTTTTATGTTTCCTTAGCAGTGACAAGAAAACCTTCACAACACAAAGCTTGGTCTGTTTGTCAACTGAGCTGAAAGCATCCGTAAGACGGAGGAGGATTGCATTTGCAAATAGCCTATCCTCCCCCGGAATTAACCCAAACATGCTATACTGTGCTTTGTTAATCGCGGGCTCTCTATCCCAGTTCTCAAGTTCTTGCCCAATCCGTAGTATGGCTCCATGCGATTGACCTGGAAAATATATAAGACTTACTACCGCTTTTAGCCCATGAAAACACAATTCTTAGGTACGTTAAGAACCTCATTGAAAAACTAAGCTTGATATAAAAACAAATGACCGAAAGATTCTGATCGATCATTTCTGATTGGTCCTCACCTGGTTTCTTTGATCGAAGGCCCTTCTCGAGATCAATGCTCCATTCCATAGCACAAGCTGCAGATGTTCTCTCCATAATAACAGCACTTAAGCTTCTTCCCTTCAGACACATTCAAAGTTCCAGATATTCCATAAGAAATATTTAAATTTGCAACTATTCACAAATTCTCCTAAGAAGTGGCAGAATTACTACCAATAGGGCAATTGGCTATACGGCAAATTGTCTTGTAGAAATACTTTCAATTTCATGATACTTCGACGTCGGCTCCATACCCAAGATATCTTAAACGCCAAGAAACATGATTAGGCAAAACTTTCAACTTGTTGGCAATTTCTTTGCATTACTAAATCCTAATTTTATGTAGAGAATGAATTTACTCTAACAAAGAGGGAGTTCGTCCTGATGATAGATGTTTTTAAGCTACTCTCAATTGACTGACGTGTTCTTTGGTTAAATAGCAAACGGTGCTCCCCTCATCAGTCATTACCAAAAATGCTACACGCTATTCAAAGTGCTGAATATTTCAACGAAACATAGAACCACCACCCAAAAATGTTGAGGAATTAAATCAAACAACTGGTGTACATGACATCCCAACAATGGAACATTAGGTTTCTTATGTGCCAATAAATCAAAGGGGATAAAGGCCCCGCTAGAGGAACAATGTCAAGATGAAAAAGTTGTTGTTGCCTTATTACTAATAAGATTTGGGCATAGTAAGGTCTCGCATGAATCCCTAATGATTACTACCCATAAAGAGTATAGACGATGGATAAGAACAAACTTACCAGGCAGACATTGTCGGCTGCGTAGTTTGGTGATATGGGTGAGAAGCGAAGATTGTGTGTGTGTGTGTGTGTGTGTGTGAGAGAGAGAGAGAGAGAGAGAGAGAGGGGAGATTTGGAGCGGAGAGTTTCTGGTGGTCGGGCGATAGTGGTAGACCACGCTTTCTAATCTACTACTCCTATATTTGAGAGCGTTTGTTAATTTGTTTATCCTGTCGGCTACAGCTAGTAGTTGATGTTTGGACTTGGGAGGATGCAGTAATTGTTCGGCCCGTTTGGATGGGGCGTTAAAGGGGCATAAATATGGAGGGTATTATTTATGTCCGGATCCACTCATATGGAATGGTTTGTCAACAAAAAGTGTAGGGGTGTTATTTATCACCCGGACTAAATATCACCCCTGCAGGGGTGTTATTTTTGGACATCCAGGGGGTGTCCATATTTAACACCCCCTAATACCCCTGTCAAATTTACCAAAATGCCCAAAATAATACCCCTCTCCTCTCCCTCCTGAGCCCATTTTTGAAGGAATGTTATAGAGAAAATGCAAACTGAGTACTGATTGTATTTTTTGACAACCAATATATACATTGTTGCCTATTGTTGCCCAAAACTGGGACTGTGCCATGGAAGTTGATAGTGCAAGAACCCAAATGGTTTCGTACGGCAAAATCTTTTTCCGTTAAGAGTTGATACCGAAGGCCATGCAAAACTCTAGCCCTCCGTTACTGCTAGTGGTGTTGGACTTGGTATCTGTATTCACTGTCAAAAACCCAAATGGTCTTGATGCAGGACTACTATGTGAAAATGGAAAGTCAAATTATGACACTTCAGTTTTGCCAAAAAAAAATTTAAAAAAACCGTTGTCATAGATAATAAGTTTTAAAAAAAATATTTTTTAAAAACAAATTTTGCAATTAGTTATTATAGTTTATTTGTTGACAAAGGTAATAAATTAATAAGTTTTGTATTTGATTAGGTAACAAATGCATGAATTGTAATATAGGCACGCACAAGGCCAATTTGGTCTTTTGACAATTTTTTATATCCTTATACCTCCATTTAAACTATCATCCAAACTAAGTACTGTTTATTCCCCACATATTACCAAAATCATCCAAACCAAGTATTACTTAATCCCCCCTCCGTAAATGTCACATCACTGTGGGGTCACCCTCCATATTTATTACCCCCTATTAGCTTATACCCCCTCCATATATAATACCCCAAAAATTAATCCGGCATCCAATCGGGCCGTTAAGGAATAGTCTCGTCGTATTACTTATTACTTGGGATGGGATGGGATGGGTGATCATTTGATATAAAGTTGGGCCTCTTCACTCATTGTTAATTGGATTTGAGTTGGATATAAATTTTTCACATGGTATCAGAGCGGGGCTGTAAGAACCCGTATGAAAAATCACTTTTTGGAGAAGTTTCGATTTGGCCGATAAAAAATGCCGGTAATTGTTCATTGGATTTTTCTAATCACAACGGCATAATTGGAAGACATTTTTAAGTAAGGCAAAGTTGTCTTTCACCCATTTTATTCGGAGAAAAATCTGTCGTTTTTCAGTTTTGTACTAAAAGTGGGGGGATGAGATTTTGATGTGATTGAAATTTTAAAATTTTAGAAATGCCATTGTTTCCAAATGGGGGGTACTTCCTTATTTTCATAAATAAATTAAAGTAAAGACAGTCTTTACTTAAGTTTGGTTTATGAAAATAAGTATTGTGGTCACATACTATATACACAAGTGACATTTGGGTGTGAGGGGTAATTAGGGGGTTATAATAAGTAGTGTGTGGGGAAAATTTGCAAAAAAACAAAATATCTCACTCTCCCTCTCTCCTCCACCGATCGGGTCACTCTCCCTCTCTCTTCTCCTCCATTTTTACTCACTCCAAGCTCAAATCTTGCCTTCCCCACTCAACCTCTTCAAGAACCAAGGCCATATTCACGTTCTACGCACCGTGGGGAGCTTGGGTCACCTTGGATTCGCACCGGGAGCACAAAATTCGGGATTTGGGGTTTTCTACACCTAGGGTTTCATCCATCTTCATTTTCCAAGCAAATCCTTGAGGTAGGGGAACAATGTCTACTCTCTCTAGTTATATGTTTATGATTTGTTGCATATACTTGATTTTTGGCCTCAATCTCCTTAAATTTCATGTTTTCCCCAATTTGTATGAGTTTTTCCACTTTGATTCTTTGATCTATGTATTTGCTTGTTGATTGGTGAAATTGGGAGTAAAATTGACCTCCCTCCATGTTTAATTGTTGCCTAGCATTCCCAATTTGAGCCTAAACTATCTCTATTGTGATTGGGTTGAAATTCCACACCCTAAAGGTGAAAATTTGCTCAGTTTACTGTTCATAGCTGTTGCCCCTATAATTTTCAGCCACTGCCCCTGTTTTGGGGTGGCTTTCGGTCACCCTTTGATGTCCGTTTGATCCCCGATCACTTATTCCTTCATAAAATTGACTTTTGGCATCACTTGCAACCATGTTTTGACTCGAGAACTTTGGTTTTTATAAACGAATATATCATTTTACGTCACATGAAAGTTTGATGGTTTTTAGAAAGCGTGGGTGGGTTTGTGTGTGTAACCGTTTTTATTGAAAGATGTGGAACAACGAAATGAAATTTAGAAAACGGACTTGTTGTGAAAGTTTTAATGAAATGTTTGGGATAATGAGGTGTTTTTAAACCGATACCATCATTGGTGAAATTTTTGATGAAGGCACGCGGGGCCTATGGAACCCGGTAGAGGGATTAAATCCCTAGTACTAAACAAACATGGTGGTTTTTCTTCAATGAAAGAAATGAGAAATGAAGTTTTGGACTATCCTTAAAGTTTTGTCGAAACTCGTTATGCAAACTTGATTTTGACTTGTGTGATGAACTTGGGTGGTTGGGTGAAATGAAATGGATATTTGGGTTATGTTTTGGACACTTAGAAAGGACTTTTGAAAACATGAGTTGTGGGTGGATACTTGGAAATCACTTGTGTACGTTGAAACTTTCTAAATTCTTCATTTCTTCCTCCATGACTTGGATACTTGGACTCGCACATGAATAATCGTTTGACATATCTTACCCTCATGTGCATGCATCATATTCATATACCTAGCGTCAGTAGAATAGTTCTCCTACGAGCAAGTGTGCTCACCCTATCATTTTCAGGTACCCAGTTTTGATCGTGCATGGTTTGGAATGCATGACTTGGATGATGAGCATACATGGCATGGAGTTATTTTATTCATCTTCTACGCATTAAACTTTCTTTTGGGGAGATATTAATGTAACTCTAATTTCTTTTACCATCTTTTGACTTTTGATTTGTAATAACTTATGGGATATTATTTCGACTTCACCTTTGGGGCAAGGGTGCCCAAACATTTGTTAGCCATTGGGCTAAGGATGCACTCTACTTATGGAAATCTTTATAATTTATGGAAATCTTTATCTTTTAACTTAGTTATTGTTTGAGATTCTTTTATTTATGTTTTAAAAAAATGAGGGCGTGACAGGGGCTCATTCCACTCCACACTTTATAAAAATTTGCAATCCACACTCCACGATGACAGACTAGTAAAAAGGCGGATGCACGATGATAGATCCAAAAGGAGGCTACACGTGAGAGACCTCAAATGCGGCTACACATGTGGGGGATGTTAAGGAATATAGTCTAATAGTGCTTGGGGATGGAATGAGTGATCACTTAACAATATTTGGGACCTCTCCACTCATTGCCAATTGGTTTTGAGTTGGATATAAAATTTACATTTGGTATCAGAGCGGGGCCGATTCCATCTCACATTTGAAAAAATTCTCAATCCACACCCCACAATGACAGATCCAGCAAAAAACGTTGTACAATGATAGACCCAAAAAGAGGCTACACGTGACAGACCACAAACACGGCTGCACGTGAGGAGGGATGTTAAGGAATACAATTCCACATTGCTTGGGTATGTTATGGGTGATCACCTAATACCATTTGGGATCTCTCCACTTATTCTAAATTGGTTTTGAGTTGGATATAAAGTTTCCACAACAATTGTGTGGGTACGAGATGTTTGGACCTTGCGAGAACAGAATGTAGCCATACCATTTCCTCTCCGTGGAAAAATAGTACTCCCTTCGTCCAGATTTGTTATCCATTTTGGAAGTTCGTGCCACTTTTCAAATGAGTATATCTTATAATTTATAATATTTTATATAATTTTAAAAACATTTTCTTATAGAACTAATCGAGATCTATCAAACAAGATCTATATCAGACATATAATTACTGACCAATCCAAAGATATCACTAATTTTTTATCCGGTTGTAATAGAACGAGGGACAAAAAATTCCGGACGAATGGAGTAGAAAAGGTATGGGAGAATTACCAGACATTGGAAAAGAGGGGTAATAGATTTGCACAGAGAGGGCATGGTTTTTTTTTTAAATCATTACTTAATGGGTAGAGGAATAATATTCGCGGAGTCATGGCATGGCAAATATAACTTGACAAAAATACCCTGGGCTTTAAAATCGTTCACCCCCAAATCAACGTATTACGTTAGCTCCCCTTTCCCCTTCGAAATCACATTGTTGCTCTCAGTTTCTCTCTCGATCTGTGATCTCTCTACATCTCTATCTCTCGTCTCTTATCTCTCATCTCTCTTGTCTCTCTACATCAGCATCACCGAGCACCACCACCGGCAAGAGAGGACCAAACGGGCTCTCTCTGGAACGCTTCGAACCAGGACAACCTATCCAAACCAGCAGACGAGTTTCAACCCAGACACCACCAAGGTCTCTCTCTCTCTCTCTCTCTCTCTCTCTCAAGTTGTTTCAGGTTCAGGAAAAAAAAATACCCCGTAATCGAAAACCCTAAAAGTTCTTTCCATTAGTTCACAGCCACTTGTAATAAACAATTGAAACCCAAACTAGCTTTTGCACTATATTATAAAGCTTGTCCCCTTGAATTTACAGAGGGCAGCAAAAGAAGAGATGCTACAATTTCTCCCTTTCTTAGTTGCATAGACAAGTATCTTGCTAACAACATCCCAATCCAAAAATTCATCCTTTCTTCAGAGCTGACCATAATTTCCTATCCATAGTAACACTATCCAGGTATGCATTTAGCTGCCAGGTCAGTATAGGAAAGTGAACTGTGATAATCCCATGTTGCAGCAGCGAAAATTTGAATTAGCAGCAGCGAAATTAGCTTAAATAGGACAATAGGAGACATTACTGAAACGCACATACAAATAATTATGTGAGCTAATGCTACTTCTACCTTAAAACTAGGAAAAACTTTCTAAAGCACTTTTTAAAGACTTCTTGGGAGAGCATCCCTGAAATGTTCCCAACTAATTGTTTGTATGTAAGCAACACTTCTTAACAAGGCAAGCAATCATTCCTCAATATTTAGAATAGAGTTAGAAGCAAATAGTATAATCTAACGAGAATTCTTACCAAAAGGATGATGAATGAAAGTTGAAATCAAACGATGGGAGCCGATCTTCTAATCCAAATCGTTTCAGCAGATGGTAGCCAATCAACTTGATTGGGAGGATTTGACAATTTGCCCAACGGAGGCAGCGTCCACAATTATGAAGAATTCAACATAGAGTGAGAAAGGGTGCAACCATGAAGAAATCCTCCCAACCATGAAGAAATCCTCCCCATTCTCCATCCCGAGATTCAACACAGGGCCGGCCCTTAGGTAGGCCTAGTAAACCTGGGTCTGGAGCCCCCAGTTTTGGGCCCAATTTGAGGGCATCCAGTTAGAGATACGTGTGTGTGTGCGTGTGTGTGTGGGTAAGTAATAGTAGATTATTAAGAGCAAAAACAGCAGAACATAGCTATTTTTCCTACTCAACAGTACCTAATTTTATTTTAGCTAGACAGGTTTTCTTTCAAAACTACACCAGCTTGTCTATTTTACCTATATACCTCTTAAAATATTAGTTTTTCATTCTTTGTCATAACCACTTTCTTTCTTTTACCAACAGCATTCCCCAACGTCTATTTTTTCGTTTCTCCAGCAGCTTTCATATGCACCAGAGCACCAGAGTTCACTTTTTACCAAAAGTAACGGTAATGTTCCAAACACAAAACAGAAAGTAACATACCAACGGTAACATTTCTTTCAACTATAAAATGGGGCTTTTGCTACTTCAAAGCAGATTTTAAAACATCTACAATTCAACATCATATATGCTCTGTTTTCATATCTAGGAGGAAACAAATCCTTTTTTCGTTCCATTCATTCCTTCACCCCCTTCATTTCTATGAATGGCTCCTAATCGCTTACTCGACGTGATTATGGATGATTTTTCTGACTCTGATGATGAGTTGGAAATATTACAAGCAATTGCTATGTGTGAAGAAGAAGAAAATAGTGAGGGGGGCTCAAGCTCACACCAAGGTTCTATTGAAGGTCGCAATGTTATTAAACGCAACATTCTTGGTGGCCAAAGACAGCTTTTTAACGACTATTTTGCTGAATCTCCTGTATATCCTCCGTATTTTTTTCGAAAGAGGTTTCGGATGAGCCGTTCTCTTTTTCTTCGTATCCATGATGCCGTGCTAGCACATGATCCTTACTTTATCCAAAAAAGAAATAATGCCGGAAAGCTTGGTTTATCATCTCTTCAAAAAATGACGGCCGCATTCAGGATGCTAGCTTACGGTGCACCAGCTGATTCTGTGGATGAATACGTGAGGATTGGAGCGAGCACTGCCATACAGAGCCTAAGAAAATTTGTCAAAGCAGTAATTGAACTCTTCTCCGAGGAGTATTTGAGGTCACCTAACGCTGCTGATGTAGCTAGATTGCTAGCATTTGGCGAAGAACGTGGTTTTCCGGGGATGTTAGGGAGCCTTGATTGGATGCATTGGAAATGGAAGAACTGTCCGGTCGCTTGGCAAGGTATGTATACTGGCCACACTCATGAACCAACAATGATTTTAGAGGCTGTGGCATCAAAAGATCTTTGGATATGGCATGCATTTTTTGGATTGCCCGGGTCTCACAACGATATTAATGTTTTAGAAAGGTCTTCATTATTCAATGAGCTTTCTCAAGGACGTGCTCCTCCAGTCAATTACTCTATCAATGGAAATGAATATACCATGGGATACTATTTAGTTGATGGTATATATCCGCAGTGGGCAACTTTTGTAAAAACAATTCCATCTCCTCAAGATAGGAAGAGTAAATATTTTGCTCGACAACAAGAATCCACAAGGAAGGATGTAGAACGTGCATTTGGAGTGCTTCAAGCACGCTTTGCAATTGTGCGAGGACCGGCACGGTTTTGGGATCGTCAAACACTTAAAGATATCATGACAGCATGCATTATATTGCACAACATGATCATTGAGGATGAACGAGATTATAATGGAGAGGACGATCTCAACTACGATCCATTGGACCATATTCCTCCTGTAGAAGTTCTACACGAGAGAACTAGCGACCTTGTGGAGTTCATTGGACGCCATCATCGAATAAGGGACAGGGGAACTCATTCTCAACTCCAAGCAGATTTAATTGAACACCACTGGCAAATTTATAGCCAATCATAGTAACTTTTGGTTTGATTTGAATTCATTTATGTACTATGTTCTATAATTTGGAATCCTAGTAGTCCATTTAGTCGGTTCTCCTGTTTGTTCTTTGCAATTTACAATCTGACTATTGCAATATGCAGTTCTTGAGCATTTGGGTTGAAATATTGTGATTCCATCGCAAACTGGTCTTCATTGCAATCCGATTGCATAAGACTGGTGAAGTACCCATCATTCCCCAGCTCCAACGGATCCATCCCTACAATATAATTATATGGGTTCAACTACTCTCATTGCCAATAAGTTCCATATGCAAAATGAAAAAACTAAGAACTTTATGCTTTCTACGATGTACTTCCGTTGTCATTCCTAGTTTCTTATCACCACATGAATTGCAGCAACAAAGTGGAGAGAAAGCTCAAGTGGGCAACATGTTGATTATGACCAACGTCCTGATATGTTCAGGTGTACTATTACTTGAGCTCCTGGTCATGGCTTTGCAAATTTTACTCTTCTTCAATCATCTATACACATTTATTGCATTTACAGAGGAACTGTCCGATATGCTAGTGCTCATGCTCACTTGGGTAGAACTGCCAGTAGAAGAGATGATCTAGAATCTCTTGCATATACACTCATTCTAGTCCTGTGTATAGGGATTAGCTAAAAACAAATTCTTTCTATAATCTAGTGCACTGACTCGTACCCAATTTCAGCTTCACTTGACTTCTTTCTACATGAATCAGTGACCCTATTGAATTTAGTTCAGATTCGGGCATGGATATATCTATGCAAATAGCCCAGCAAACTACTATCTCAGAGAATGCTCGCACGGATTACAGAATAATGTAATGGGAAAAAAAACAAATTTACCTTCATATGTATCTAGAAAACAAGGAATCAATATTTCTGATCTCATTTAGTAACTTTATCAAACAGTTGGTGAGCTATTTTCTCCAACAATTGGTTCATATACATGACTCCTAATAAAAGCTCCATCCTTATCCATGGAAAAATTTAGCAGGTATTTAGCAGGTATTTATGCATAACAATTAAGGAGGAGAGTGTCCCCACTCATCTCTTAGTTCTAAGTTTGGTTCATATAGAGGTTGACGTTTTTTTTTTTTTTATTTTATCTAAATGCAGATTTCATGCTGATTCTTAGCAAATTTCAAGCCCTAACAAAATAATCATGGATATTACCCTGATTTCTGTACCAAACTCATACAAAAAAACAATAAAAAGTTAGGGATTAATACCTGTTTAGTAGCAGATAGCTGTAGGGATGGGAGGAAACCAGGGATGAGAGGAAACCAGCTATATATAAAGCACAGGGAGAGAAGATGGAGCGGGAGATGCAAGCGCGGGAGAAGAGAATGGCGGGAGAAGAGAAGGGCGGGAGAAGAAATTGATAAAATATTGAATTGCTGGTGAACAGGGCTTCTGTATAAGTAGCGTACGACTGTTCATGGAGGAACTCTACCGAGGCAGGTAGCGAAGCTGCTGCAGCTCCCATTCTCAGCTTTTCTTCTCCATTTCACCGAAGAAGAGGGGAGTAGCGTAGCTGCTGCTCTTGCTCTAATGTAGCACTTACTTGGTTCAAAAAAAAAAAATGTAGCTCTTACAAGTAGATGGGAATTTAGCCCAGCGGAAAAGGTTTCCATTTTTAGGGTGTATGCCAATGTTCGATTCTTGATTGGCCTTTGCTTCCTTTTTTCTTTCCATGAGATTTCCAATACAGTTACAAGTTTTTTTTATTAAAAGTATTTATAATTAATTTTTTTATTGTTTTGATCAAATTATTTTATTTTATACATCCGTTTACTAAAATAGTCGAAATAGATACTGAAATATATCATGTTTGGGAAACAACCACTTACTTTAACCTTGCTAGACTCTTTTGCTAGAAAAAGACTTGTACCTTTTTAATCTTTCGAAAGGTTGTTTCATTAAGTTTCCAATTCAAATTACCTCAAAAAGGTGTTTCAATTGTGCGATTAATGATATAAATATTGAACTAAGTTCAAACTATCATCTTGAAGTTAATGTTGGTTCTTTAATTTTTTTTCTTTTAGGAAAAATATACGGCCCTGTTTTACATTCTCGTCTGGGGCCATGAAAATCTAAAGGCCGGGCTTGATTAAACGGTCTGGTTCAATGCACTCTCGCTCCTTATTAAAAGCATTTGGGGTTAATTGAAAAAACAAAAACAAAATCCGCACGTTATCCGAACCATTGGAACTCGGGATGGACTGCTGGGATTTGCTCGGTGCAAATCCTCTCTTTGCGGATCATCCGTAAAAAAGCTAATCTCTACTTATTTCCCTTGTCATGCCAACGGCAATTCCCAAAAACCTTGCCATGGCCCCGCAAATACTTGCCCCAGCTGCCACTGTCCGGTAATTTGATGTTGGAAATGTGCCCTATTCATGCTATCAGCATTTCTTGCTTCTTTTAGGATGGATGTGTTTCTTGTAGCTTTTTTATCTTTTAAGTTATAGGCAAATGTAAAGTTATTTCTTTTATTATGGCTTTTAAAGTTTTTATGTGTGGATAGACTTTTGGGACTTTTGGACTTTGTGAACAAAAAGTCAATAAGAGAAAGGGGGCCTTACCGATCTTTTTGGAGTTCGTTACCCATGTTTTTATCGTTCTTGGTTGAGGTTGTTTATAGATTGCAAAGGGCTTTCAAAAAGCGCATAAAGATAGGTTTCTCTAAATGAGGTAGCATAGTATCCCTTGTTGTCGTGCTAGATTGCTAATGTCATAGGAAAACCTCACCGAAGGCTGTTTTTGAATGAGAGCAAGGCTACTAGTACTAAATAATTTTTAAAGTTATGCATTAACTTTCAATTAATTCTGCCTAGCCTGTTTTTGAATTAGAGCCTAATCTTTATTAATTCCCATTAACTGTCAATTAATTCCGCCCCGAGTAATCTTTATTAATTCGTTCGGCCCTCAAGCTCGGCCAACATGTACGTTTGGCCCCGAGTTACTATGTTCGCCCCCGAGCTCGGACAACATTTGCATTTGGCTTTAAGCTCGGCCAACATCTACGTTCAGCCCCGAGTTATTATGTTTGGCTCGGGATCAGCCAGCATGTCAGATGCGGCCCACTACACTGCCTAATCCCGCCTAGCGCCTAACCGATTAATTCAACCTAGCCGCCTAATCTTCCAATTAATCCCATCTAGCGCCTAGTCGATTAGTCACTAACTAATCGGCCTGAAGCCTAATTCAATGCCTAGATCATTAAACAAAAGGTAGCAAGACACCGCCTAGCACCTGAGCGCCACCTAGGCTGACTTTTAGAACACCGGTCTCAAGGCCAAAGAGGGGAGGCGTTTGAATCCAATCAATACTTGGTCAAGGACAATTTAGCATGAAAGTCGTGACATTCCCACTTCACGTACTATCTTCCAAAATAAACAGCCCATACAAAAAAAGATGAGAGGAAGGAAAAAGGTAAGTAGAAGAGAAAAGAGCAAAAAGTATATATGAAATATTGTGAAAATATTTACGGAGGTGGGAGATGACTTTTGAATAATTATTGGTTTGTTTATGCTGAATTGAAGGTTTGAGTCATTTCGATATTGTTTGTTTGGGTTGAATAGTTAGAGCAATGTCCAGAATTCGGGGGGTTGCACTAAAAAAATCTAAAATTAGTGTTATTCATTTAGACTAGCATCTTAATTATTTCTCGAGCAATATTTTTGATAAAATTATGAAACTCTAGGGTAAGCACTATCCTATAATTTGGATTGGATGCTCCTTCTTCCCCTCTACCAAGCACGTTCAGATTTGCCTCTTTGTTAATTAGATAGATAAAATAAGTTTTCCATGTGCAACATTGCTAGCAGAGCCGGCTTTGGACTAAAGCCCGTAAAGCCACCGCTTTAGGCTCCCAAATTGTGACTAATTTTTGGGGCCTCCAATTTTATAGGTTTATATAGTAGTTATGCTTTCAAATGATTGTAATGACTTATTTATGAAAGTTTTTTATGCTTTCAAACGACTGTAATGACTTATTTATGAAAGTTTTTTTTTTTTTTTCCGTTTTCTTTAGTATTTTTTGTTGGAAAAATGAAAGAATTGTTTGAATATTTTGGTGAGCCTAAATATGAACAAAATTTATTTTTTGAGATGAATGAGAATTGTCTCATTGTGGGAATCGGAAAAGCCAACGGGACGCGCGCGCGCTCGCCGTCCTTGAACACCTGAACGAGATAGGGGCCGGGACCGGGACTCAGGATTCGTGGGCCCGCGACCTGTGGTCCGGTCTGTGGTCTGTGTCTAGTTTAGGTAAGTTTGATATTAAATTTGGATAATTGGGTCATGAGTCTGATCCGTTGAATCATGTCCAACAGATGAGGAGTTAGTGACCCTTGGAAGTCCAAATTGTAACTTCATCACTTACGTGTGTAGCAATTGCTACATAATGGCTTTCAATTGAGCAATTGATGAATTCCCACGTTTTCCATGATCATTTGCAATAGTAATGTTTCGGTTTTTTCTTTTGGGAAAAATTGATACATCACATGTCACAGATGAATGGCTATATAATTGGTGCTTCCTCCAATGAATTTGAAACACCGAAACACACCACAGCTACACAAGATTATTTGTTGATTTTTAGTGGGAGAGAGAGCAAACACTTGTTCGTTCGACAGGTGATCCGAGGTGTGTTACCGTTGGTCATTTTAGCCGTTGTATCCCTGGAAGCGACGCCGATCGATCGATACCCCAAACACCCTACGTGGGGCGGTGAATTTGCTTTAAGGAGATCGTGTGAAACACGGGCCCCGGCTTGGTTTTTCCTATCCTTTACATATTCGTTATTGTTGAATTTATGTAATTTCGTGTTCCTCATTTTTTCAGAAATAAAATTGTCGATTATTGTTTTTCCGGTACTTGTTTTCCTACAATCTTAAAGCAAATTCATTGGAAAATAGTTTTGTGAAAACAACGGTTTTCGATCCGGAAAAAAAAAAAAACTTTCGGTATGGTTTTCTGAATTTTGAAGAGAAAAATTTCGAACGCAAGTCCTCGGATCAGTGGGCTATACATCTTTCAATAGCATTTTGTGACCTTGTTTGATGATACAGTGTTTCGAAAGGTTTGGTTTTCCTATTGCACAATCTAATTTCACATAGCCTACTATCCTTTGGGCAACAACATGTTTTATTAGATTATATGTTGGCTAATTGTTTCCTTTGTGATTGATCGGTGTCATTCTACTCTGGTGCTCTGGGATCAGTGGATCGGTTATTCATCCATTTATTGTCTCGTTGATTTGGACTAACTTTGGACTACTTTTGTACTCTCGGCTTTGGAAAAGGAAAAAAAAAATATTCATTCTATTTTTTTTTTTTTCCAGATCTAGTTATTGTCTACTATTTTTGTTGCCTCCCCATTTTTTTTTAAAAAAAAGAGGAAAAAGGAAAAGGAAAAAAAAAAAAAAAAAAAAAACCTTGTCCACCAGTTTGTGTGTTTTAATTCTCTGGAAAGATGTCCACTGACCTTGCGAGGTTTTTGTGTAAGAACGTTTTTGTCTTTGCCGAAGGCGTGCGAGACGAACAACGTTTGGCGGATCTGGAGGCAGTCTCAAGAGATACCTTTGATCTCAACCTCACAGCAATGGTTTCTGAGGTTAATATGGTGGGGTTGAACCCACAAGATTGGTGGGTGGACACTGGAGCCACTCGCCACATATGCGGTGACAAAAAGATGTTCACCTCTCTCAAGCTTGTTGCAAACGGCGAGAAGCTGTACATGGGCAACTCAGCTACCTCGATTGTGGAGGGTCAAGGCAAAGTGGTGCTGAAGATGACTTCAGACAATGAGTTGACCTTGAATAATGTCTTGTATGTGCCGGACATTCGCAAGAACCTGGTGTCCGGGTCTTTGCTAAGCAAGCATGGCTTTCGCATGGTTTTTGAGGCGGATAGGGTTACACTTACCAAGGCTGGGGTGTATGTGGGGAAGGGTTATTTGACCGATGGTCTTTTTAAACTCAATGTTATGAATGTTATTCCCAAGGTGAATAAAAAAAGAAATCCCTATTGCATACATGCTTGAGTCTTCCAATTTGTGGCACGAAAGACTGGGTCATGTTAATTATGATACGTTACGTAGATTAATTAACTTGGATCACATACCAGCTTTCAATATTGATAAATATCACAAGTGTGAAACTTGTGTAGAAGCAAAAATGTCTAGGGCTTCTTTTCATTCGATTGAAAGAAATACCGAGCCATTGGACTTAATCCACAGTGATGTGTGCGATTTAAAATTTGCCCAATCATGGGGTGGCAGTAAGTATTTTATTACTTTTGTCGATGATAGCACAAGATATTGCTATGTGTACTTGCTGAATAGCAAGGACGAGGCTTTGGGAAAATTCATTCTTTATAAGAATGAAGTTGAGAATCAACTCAACAAAAAGATTAAGGTGTTGAGAAGTGACCGAGGTGGTGAATATGAATTCCCATTTGGTGGATTTTGTGCACAACACGGAATCATTCACCAAACCACTGCACCGTATTCGCCTCAGCAAAACGGAGTTGCTGAGCGCAAGAATCGTACCTTGAAAGAAATGATGAACGCTATGTTGATCAGTTCTGGGTTGCCAAGGAATATGTGGGGTGATGCAATTCTCTCTGGGAATTATGTCCTAAATAGGGTACCACATAAGAAGCTCGATAGGACTCCTTACGAGTTATGGAAAGGTAGAAAGCCTACCTATGACCACCTTCGAATGTGGGGGTGTCTTGCGAAGGTAGCGATACCTCCTCCTAAGTATGAGAAGATAGGACCGAAAACCGTTGATTGTGTATTCATCGGTTATGCACACAACAGTAGTGCTTATTGGTTTCTTGTGCATGAATCTGAGATACCAGATATACACAAGAATACTATTATGGAATCTAGGAATGCAACATTCTTTGAACATATATTTCCAAGCAGATCCATAGCAGAGTCAAGTTCTGTGAAACGAACTTTATGGACTGCAGCTGAGAGCAGTCAAGACCAAGAAGATGAAGATGGAGTTGAGCCTAGACGTAGCAAGAGGTCTAGAACTTCAACATCTTTTGGTCCAGACTTTCTTACTTATTTGTTAGAAAGTGAGCCTCGGACATTCAAAGAAGCTGTGAGCTGTCCTGAGGGTCCACTATGGAAATAGGCTATAAAGAGTGAGATTGACTCCATTTTGCAGAATCACACTTGGGAACTAGTGGATCTTCCACCTGGTAGTAAGCCTCTCGGCTACAAGTGGATCTTCAAGAGAAAAATGAAGGCAGATGGGTCAATAGATAAGTACAAAGCTAGGCTTGTCATCAAAGGATATAGACAAAAAGAGGGCCTAGACTACTTTGATACTTATTCTCCTGTTTCGAGGATCTCATCCATTCGGATGATAGTTGCTATCGCAGCATTACGAAACCTTGAGATACATCAAATGGATGTGAAAACAAATTTTTCTAAATGGAGATCTAGATGAAGAAATCTACATGGAACAACCCGAGGGGTTTTCCGCTCCAGACAAGAAGGAAAAGTTTGTAGACTTGTCGATCATTGTATGGTCTAAAACAAGCACCTAAACAATGGCATGAGAAATTTGACAATGCTATGATGTCAAGTGGTTTTAAAATCAACGAGTGTGACAAATGTGTATATGTCAAGGACACTGATGAAGGTTACGTCATTTTGTGTCTTTATGTCGATGACATGCTCATTGTTGGTAGTAATGATAAGATGATCAATTCTACCAAGAAGATGTTGAATTCTAAGTTTGACATGAAAGATATGGGACTTGGCTTGATGTTATACTGGGTGTAAAGATAACTAGAACATCAGATGGACTTGTGTTGTCTCAATCTCATTATATCGATAAGATTCTTGAGAAATTCAACAAGTCTGATACAAATATAGCAAGGACTCCTGTGGATTTGAATCTCCATTTATCCAAGAATGTGGGGGAAGGCGTTTCTCAATTAGAGTATTCTCGGATAATTGGAAGTCTGATGTACTTAATGAATTGTACTAGGCCAGACATAGCATACTCAGTTAGCAGACTGAGTAGATACACGAGTAATCCAGGGGATGACCATTGGAAGGCGATAGTTAGAGTACTACGCTACTTGAGGTATACTCGTGATTTAGGACTGCACTATACCAAATATCCAACAGTATTAGAGGGGTACTGTGATGCAAATTGGATATCAGATATGAGAGACTCGAAATCCACGAGTGGATATGTCTTTACTCTTGGTGGTGCAGCAGTCTCTTGGAAATCTTCTAAGCAGACGTGCATCGCATGTTCTACGATGGAATCAGAGTTCATTGCTTTAGATAAAGCATCTGAAGAGGCAGAATGGCTATGCCAGTTTGTCGAAGATATTCCGAGATGGTCGAGACCTGTGTCAGCGATATGCATCCATTGCGATAGTCAATCAGCAATTGGAAGGGCACAGAGTAAGGAGTATAATGGTAAGTCTAGGCATATTCGTCGTAGACACAACACCATTAGACAACTGCTCTCGAATAGGGTTGTCACTATTGACTATGTAAAGTCAAAGGACAACATTGCGGATCCGCTAACCAAAGGGTTAAACAGAGAGCTAGTTGATAAAGCATCGAGGGGAATGGGGCTAAAGCCACTACGCTCATAGTTACCGTGGGGGTAGCCAACCTAGCTGACTGGAGATCCCAAGATCTAGGTTCAATGAGACTACCTTTTGCGAGTAACCGAGAACGATCACTGAGGAGACTAAATCTCCTGCCCATTCCTGTGGTGTGGAACAGTGATACCTGTAAAGGATTCTAGGTTAAGCATTGCTTTTAATGACTCTTATGCGTCGGGAAGCCCGAGCGGGGTATAGCAGGATACCCTTTATAAGAGGTCACCTATGTGAGTATGAAGTGGGGCCGCTTCTTTGAGAATTCTGGCAAAATTTCTCGAGAAAATACTTGCAGAACCAGGAAGAGTGTTCACGGCCAAAACGAACACGATAGTGAGAACAGAACTGTGTTAGGTGATGTTCCGTGTGATTCCTATTGTCTCGGTTTACACAAACGACAGAACAGTTCAAAGCGGGACTGCACACTGGTCAGCCAGTAAACCCGATAGGTCTTCACAAGGGAAGGTTCAAGGCCAAAAGCTACCTATCCTATGCGGGATTGATCCGTTGTACTCTCTCTCTGAGTCATCTGTGTCAGTTTCGACCAATTTCATTCATGTGGGGGATTGTTGGAAAAATGAAAGAATTGTTTGAATATTTTGGTGAGCCTAAATATGAACAAAATTTATTTTTTGAGATGAATGAGAATTGTCTCATTGTGGGAATCGGAAAAGCCAACGGGACGCGCGCGCGCTCGCCGTCCTTGAACACCTGAACGAGATAGGGGCCGGGACCGGGACTCAGGATTCGTGGGCCCGCGACCTGTGGTCCGAGGTCTGTGGTCTGTGTCTAGTTTAGGTAAGTTTGATATTAAATTTGGATAATTGGGTCATGAGTCTGATCCGTTGAATCATGTCCAACAGATGAGGAGTTAGTGACCCTTGGAAGTCCAAATTGTAACTTCATCACTTACGTGTGTAGCAATTGCTACATAATGGCTTTCAATTGAGCAATTGATGAATTCCCACGTTTTCCATGATCATTTGCAATAGTAATGTTTCGGTTTTTTCTTTTGGGAAAAATTGATACATCACATGTCACCCATGAATGGCTATATAATTGGTGCTTCCTCCAATGAATTTGAAACACCGAAACACACCACAGCTACACAAGATTATTTGTTGATTTTTAGTGGGAGAGAGAACATGCACTTGTTCGTTCGACAGGGTGATCCGGTAGGTGTTACCGTTGGTCATTTTAGCCGTTGTATCCTGGGAAGCAGACGCCGATCGATACCCCAAACACCCTACGTGGGGCGGTGAATTTGCTTTAAGGAGATCGTGTGAAACACGGGCCCCGGCTTGGTTTTTCCTATCCTTTACATATTCGTTATTGTTGAATTTATGTAATTTCGTGTTCCTCATTTTTTCAGAAATAAAATTGTCGATTATTGTTTTTCCGGTACTTGTTTTCCTACATTTTTAACTATGCTATATTGAGGGTTAAAGGCCCAATTTGAAAAAATTTGCTTCAGGCCCCATAAATCTCAAAGCAAGCCTTGATTGCTAGCTCTATGAATTTATAACGTAGGAGACATAAAAGCGTCAACGGTTTTAAGCAAGTCGGATTAGTGTCAAGATTTTTGGCACGTTTATGTTAACAGATGCATGAACCTAAAAACACAAACAGGACATGACACGACGTCCACTCTTACGAAAGGGCATTGAAAAGTTCCTGTTCATTTAATGGGGCATCATTTTTTAATTGAGATGGACATGTCCTCATGCCCGATGTTTAAGGTTTGTCATTTGTGATTTTTGGATAATAATTTTTGAAAAATTCTAGAATTAGTTCAAAAGGCTGTCGTTAGGGGTGCACAAACACCAGGGTCGGGTTGGGTTTATAATAATGATATTTTTCCATTCTCGAGCCCAACTCATTAGTAATCGGGCTTCATTTAATATGCAGTCCACTCCCTACTAAAATTTTAATTTCTTAGGGCATCTCCAGTTCATTATGACAAAAATGTGGTGGTATATGACACAAAGTGTAAAAAGTGGGTTCCATTTTTGTGGTGTTATGACAAAAATGTGTTGTTAAGGTAAAGAGTGATGCAATGGTGTTGTGGACGCATCAGTATCTAGAAGCACGAATACAGTCGGGATGGGTGCTATTGCTCGGGGGGCAGATGGTAAGGTGATTGGTATGTTACTTACTTCGCACCTCGGTATCAACTCGCTTCGGGTTGCAGAAGCTCTTACGATCCGAGACGGCTTGAAACTGGGAATTGCTCTCCACCTTACTCGGATATCCCTTGAATCGGATGCAGAAGCAATTGTAAAAAGTTGCTTGGCTTCACAAGTCCCACCTTCTGACATGCGGTCATCACACAGGATTGTCTTATTCTAAAGGATCAGTTTTCTTCGTGTGTCTTTAATTTTGTTAAACGTGAATGTAATCGGGCTGCACATATATATACTTGTGCTCAGAAAGCCCTTTCCAGCAGTGGGTCCGGTCTGTGGACGTCCACTTTGCCCCCATGGGGTTCTCTTTTGTCTGATGTTTAGGCTTTTGCCTTCAGATGAATAAACAAAAAATGGTGTTGTTAAAGTGTAAAAAATATACAATTATACATAGGCATACACATATATATGCATATAAAAGTACACGTGGGGTCATGCATATGGGCTGCTCACTCCCTCTCTCCTTCCTGCGCCACTTTTGCCACAAATTTCTCTCTCCGTTTCTTTTGTGTCTCTCTCTCCTCCCTTGCATAAGTTAGGAGTACAAACACCGTTATGGCCTGAACGAAACCTTAAACAACATTTTCTGACAGTAACGCCACCTAAACTCCACCATTGGGAGCAAAATTGAACCCAAAAAAAGCTAACTAACTAAATCTTACCTCACTAAGATGCCCTTAAGCTCGTCCAACAAGCCCTAAAGCATCGTGTCACAAACATAAATTAATCAACCATAACAATCACAATTATAATTTACAATCATAATAATGTACTTAAATTCCTAAGTTCTCCCAAAAATATTAAGAACATAATCATAAATTAAAGTGCTTTAAAAGATGGAACTCTGACATGTAAAAACTTCTCTAGAGTATCTCTCCTTTAAAATCAAACTTATTCACATCAGATCTTGTAGTGCACAATAAAAATAAAAGGAAGAAAAAACTATGAATTATTACCATAAGACAATAGTTTAAGGGAAAAAAAAACTTCAAAATTTTCTTAACAAATTGCTATTACTTCAAAGGTAGTCTATACATAGTACCAGGAATTTATCTTCATCAATGTTACTTTCATTAAGATAAAAAAATCCTAAGCAGCTAGGTACCATTGATGATATATATTTTCTGAACAGCAAAAAAAAAAATTATTAATCTTTGGAATGGTACAAAAAATAAAGGGAAATGAGACCCCCCACGGTTGGCAAGAAGCCAAACGAGAAAACCAAGGCCGGAGCCCACGCCCCAAAAGGTATGAAAACCCAGAAAAAGCATTACAATCTGCAAAGAAATGGGTCAAGCCCATAACAAGAAACCCTAAGCTGCGAACAACGACAACTAGCGCCGCCATCACAACCGCCTGATTGTCGCTACCATCCATTCGCCGCCGACCATAATCATCCTTAGCACCTTGCAAAAAATTAACAAAAACAAGGTTGCAAGCCGCCAACGCGGCACCAAACTGCAACCAAAGCCCACCGAACAACAACCACCTAAAGAGAGACATGCCGCTGCTACAAACCAGCATCGCCGAATTCCGGGAGCAAGACCCAGTTGCAACACCGGAGAACATCTCGACCGCCCACTCCAAGAAACCACAATCCGCCATCACCAAACGCAGAAAATCGCAAAGAATACATGGTTCTACCACCGCGACGACCCAAGCCATTAAACGAAGCCGGAAAAACACTCAAGAGTGAACCAGAGGAAGGAGCGACGAACCTTGCAACTATCCGCCACCAAAGTCGCGGACAGAAAGGAGGAGGATCGGAGGGGAGGCAACCGCAATGGAGGCGAGGCAACCAGTAGAGGGAGGATAGAAAAGAGCCTGGGGGAGGAGGCAACCATCGACAACCATCGATGATATATACATATATACATATAGTATCAAAATAGAAATATTATTTAAATCGGGCTAGATTTAGATTGGGCCTTAGAAGAATTTCTCAAACTCGGCCCAATTAGTAAATGGGCTTAAATTTCAACCCAGCCCGACCCTTTGGGTAGGAGGGTAGGACCGTAGGAGGGTACCGGGCTGATGTGCACCCCTAGTTGTCATTAAGGTTTAAAAAGTGAATTGGAATGTGTGAAAAGTATATTAAAGTGTGAAGGAGTATTAAAGAGCGTAAAAAACATATTGAAGTGTGAAGGAGTATTAAAGTGTGAAGGAGTATTAAAATGTGTATTTTTTTTTTGCTTTTTATTTTCTTTTTGTCAATCCAATGGCTGACAATAAAATTACCATAATTTGTTTTTCTAATTAACATAGGTTTGTGTGAAAAAACACTACTCCTGGCTTTGGATTCTACTTATTTTTGGCTTATTTGGATGAAGAGATTTCATAATAAAAGAAAATAAAGGAGTATGATCACTAGCTAAATTAGTCGTTTGGATATATTATTTGGTGAGAATTGAAGGAAAAAAATACAAAAATAAAATAAAATGTTTTGTTTGACAATAAGTCTACTATCATAGACAACCATTCACATACACCACAACCATGCCGAAAAACATCAGGTCGACAACCCAGAGTGGTTGGTTTCCCAACCCCTAACCGCACTACCCCACGATTCAAGCCCTATTACGGTGAATCACTATTATGGCTCAAATCGAAGCCCGTTTCGATGAATATGAAGACGATGATACCAAAGATTCCCCGTCCCTCCTCTTTAAACACATGGAATGCCCTAGAATCTGAAACTCCTCCACTTTTTCTTCTTCATCGCTCTCTCTCTCTCCTCTTTCCCTATCTCCTCCTTGGTCTACTCATCCATCAGTTGGAGCGGAATAGGCGGTGCATCGCGCGAGCCAGAATCGATCTGGAACCAGAATTGTTTGTCGTCGTCGGCGATTCGTGGACGGCGGGGGGGTAGGGCTCGATGAGAAGTGAGAGAGAAACCATAGAGAGAGGTTTGATTGCGTTGTGTCAAATCCATAACCCTAAATTCAAATAACTACCAATCAAAAAGCCAAAATAGTGATTTTGAGAGTGCGGTTTTGAAGTTGAGGAGGATTTGGATCTCGATTGTGGGTTAGAGAGAGAGAGAGATTTCTTTTTTGGGTGCTTCGGAAGTTTGGGTTGGAGAGAGAGATGAGGGAGAAGAAGCAGAGGAGAGAGAGGATTATCCGGCATGGTTGTGGCCGGAAGAGGGTTTGCAGAGAGAGGATCGTTTTTTTTTTTTTTTTTTGTCTTTTTGAGTTAAGTGGGTGGGGCCCACCGGGCCTACTTGGCACTGCCATGTCAGCGTATGTGTGTGGTATGTGAATGGTTGTATGTGATAATAGACTTAGGGGGTGTTTGGGAGCCCTTTTTCTACTTCTCATTTTTACATTTTTGGGTTTTGGATGTTTGGGAGACTTAGAGGTGTCAAACAGGCCCGTCGTGCCGTGCCGTGCCGCTTTTCTTCCGTGCCAACCGTGCACCCGTGCCCGTAAAATTTCCTTAATCGTGTCATGCCGTCGGCCGTGCCAAATCGTGTGCCGCGCCTATTTTTAGTCATGCCGTATCGTGCCATTTTTCTTCATTCGTGCCGTGCCGTGTTTTGTAATCGTGTCGTGCCGTGCCGCCCTTTTACTTAATCGTTTGACTAATTATTATTCAATTTTTTTTATTATTTTCCCTCATTTTTTTTCTTCTTATTATGGCAAGTCCATTTATTAAATTCTAATTATTATTAAAAAATTCATTTTTAATTTCCATCACTTTTTTCATTATTATGACATTTGGCAACTTGATTTATTTAATAATAATGTATTTCTTATTTTATTATGTATTTATTTATTTTTGTGAACTCCATATATTTTATGATAATTTATTCAAAAATTTCTCCTTTTTTCCCTAAATTTTTATTTGGCAAGCCCATTTATTAAATTCTAATTATTATTCAAAAATTGATTTTTCATTTTCCTCAATTTTGAAATAAAATTAAATTTATTTTATAAAAATGTATTTTTTTACTTATTTTTCTTATTCAAAATTAAATTTAATATGCATATACAAAATTTTATTTAATTAAAATTTATTCAAATATTTCATTTTTTTCCCCAATTTTTCCCCAAATTTTGTCCCCTAAAAAAATTCATTTTAATTATTAAAAATTTTATTTTTCATTTTTTCCTCATTTTCAAATAAAATTTAATTTATTTTATAATTTTTTTCAAAATTTATATCATTATATGTTTGTTATCAAAATTTAACTTTATTTTTTACCCCTAAGTTTTCATTTATGTTATTCAATTTCAATTTCCCTCATTTTTCCTTATTATGGCAAGTCCATCTATTAAATTGTAATTATTATTCATAAATTCAATTTTTATTCAATTTATTTTTTATTTTTCCTCATTTTTTGAAATAAAATAAAATTTATTTTCCTTAATTTATTTTTATTTTCCCTAATTCTTTTCGTTATTATACCATGCCGTGCCCTTTACACTTCCGTGCCCGTGCCGTGCTTCGTGCAAACACTCACCTCTTCGTTTCGTGCCCATGCCGTAAGAAAGATCGTGCCGTGCCGTGCCCATTAAAACCGTGTCGTGCCCGTGCCATGCCCATTAAGTCCGTGTCGTGTCGTCTTTTCTGCGTCCGAGCCCGCTAAGACCGTGTCGTGCCGTGTCGTGCCGAGCCAACTACCGTGCCGTGCCCACCCATTTCCGTGCCCCGTGCCCCCTCAAACCGTGCGTGCCGGCCCCTTTTACCGTGCCCAAACAAAGGTTGCTCGTCGCGGAGTTTTTCGTCGTGCCGAGGCCGTGTGCGTCGTGATCCGCAAGGCCCATTTGACACCTCCCGAGGAGACTTGGGCCAAAATGATTTCTAAGAAAATGGGTTTTACATTTTTTACTTTAGAGAGGAGAAGTGAAAAAGAGGTGGGGAGGAGCTTTTTGATTTCTCATTTTCCACACTAAAAGCCCCACAAAATGGATTATGTAATATCTCCCAAACACTATTCATGTTGCAAAATGCATTCTGCACATTTTTTCCAAACACTCTTACCAAATTCAAAATACATTCTGACTATAATCCAAAAAGTTGAAAAGCCAAAAAACTTAAAAATGAAAAACTGAAAATGAGGTTCCCAAACACCCCCTTATTGTTTGACATAGCCTTCTTTTTCTCGTCAAATCTCACAAAAAATGGCAATAAGATTAGGGGGGTGTTTGGCTGCCACTTTTTTGGCTTTTCCCATTCTCTTTTTCTAATTTTGGGTGTTTGGGAGACAACACCCATAACTCATTCCCTCAAAACTTTTTGAACTTTCTAGGCTAACCAAAAAGAGGTTGGTAGCTTCTTTTTTATTTCTACTTCTCATTTTAACCATAATCCTATTGCAAAATACATTTTGCACAATTTCTCATAGTCATCTCAAATTTAAAACACATTCTGACTATAATCTAAAAAGCTAAAAAATCAAAAAATGAAAAGTAGGATTGCAAACACTCTCGGTAAGAAAAGCTTCCCATTCAAATCTGACCCTTTTCACCCGATAAATCCAGGGTACCGATGCCCCTGACGGCGCCAGAGACCCCCTTGTGGGTCCCCAATGGTCGATCTGATCCGTCCATTCATTCCAGAATTGAATTTCGAGTGGGTCTACGCAAGAATCATCTCAATCGGACGCTCCTAAGTACTTGATCCAAAATCACCCCATTTCATTCAAAAATTTTGGAACGAAATGGAGTGATTTTTGATCGAGTACTTAGGAGCGTCCGATTGAGGTGATTCTCATGTAGGCCCTTCGGAATTCGATTCTAGAATGAATAGACGGCTCGGATCGACCTTTTGGGACCCACAAGGGGTCCCGGCGCCGTCGGTACCCCGTCGGTACTGTTTGGTCTGTACGGGTAGAAGGACTCATTTTCACCATCGGAGGCAAGCAGAGCCTAGCGTTGATCTATGTTTTGTACCTCTTTCGTCCAAAAATCTAGGGAGATAGTTTTTAACTTTTCCAACTCGGACGGGGGAAGCGAGACAGAGCCGAGAGAACCCCCAATAATGGCGGTTCCGCTGGTTTTTCTTTCCGCCATACTCTCATACCTCATCGTTATATCTGAATCCACTCCTTCCATTACTCAGACTCCCACTCAAACACAGCATAATCACCGTTTGATCTTGGAGTTGGAAGAGGCCAAGCTCAAGATAGCTCGATTAGGTAATTACATTTTCTAATTGCACCACATAGGCGCAGCACAATGATATGTCTTTCGTGTATCACGAGACCCTGAAGTATTTTGTTTTGGTAAAATGATTTGCTGGACTATGGTACATTGTAGTTTGAGTTGTTAGATTTATTTATTTTTGGAATTTGTTTTGTTCTGCTGTGCAAGGATTTTTCAGTACTCACAAACTTGTTTTTTTCTTGTTGCCTTTTGGACTTAATGTGACTGTAATCGAGCTTTTCAACCAGATAATTGTATGCTTAAGTGTTGGATTAGCTCGGTAGGCCCAATTGGCCGACACTTGTTTTAGGAGTACACTTTGAGAGCTGGAGCAGTGACCAAACGAGTGATTTTATATCGCGGGCACCTACTGGCGGTCTATGAGGATCATTATTCCAAACTTAATTTTGCAATTATCCTGAAAAATGAAAATATGATTACTGTCATGTAGTTTTGTTTTTGCTGAAGTTGTTGGAAGTGCGCCCAGCCTAATGCCTTCCCTGATTCATCACCGATTCAACATCTATAGTTGTGGATCGGGCCTTGATCAAACAACACCGGCCTAGTCTGTCCAGGGAAGGGAGAGAGAGCATAAGAAAAATAAGAGGCAGTAGAGAGAGTTATTTTGTTTACAATTTTGTTAAACTGTAAGATGGCGCTTTTCGGAAAGTAAAAATAGTAGGAGCCTTGGATGATTAAGGTGGGGACTGATCTTAATTTACAGAGGTAAATGAGAGGTACTATTGATATACTTGGATAGTAGTGATGATTCTTGAAGAGAATGAGGAGGGACACATGCCCCTTCTGGTCCTTGGCTGAATTCACCATTGGTGGGGAGTGCTACTTAATGAGATGTTTGGAATGCTTTTCGTAATGATTGTGATGATCCTTCCCCAGTGGATGAGAGAGAGCCCTCAAATGGGACCCAAGGTCACCATCCAAGCCTGCTGACAGGCCTCCTCACAAATGCAGTTTGATAGCTTCTTGACATAACTGCTCCATAGTTTTCTCGGTGGTACAACTTACTTTTCTTGCTTAATTTGCATCACGATACGGCCAAACCAAGTAACTCCTGGTGTCTGTGTTGCGTGTGTGTGACCCACGATCCCCAACAGATTAGATGCTATAGACCATTATTTGGTTTACTTTGGTCACGAAAACCTGGTCTGAACATGCCATTTCGTTATGTATTTGGATATGAACTTAAGGATTTCAGAAGCTGAAGTTGATGCTTATTTTTGCCAGATCATGACTGCGGACACTGAGTGTCATCTCTAGCTATAACTGCAATTCCAAGGGTGAAACCTTCCTTCATAAACCTAGGAAATTTGAGATCAAATGTTGTCCAGCCCTAAGAGGCAACGGGGGATGACTGATTGAGAAATTCCAGTTAACTAGGTTGAAGAGCAAAAAATGTGGTGGGTGCATTTGCGTGATTGCATAGGAAAAGAAATGGTGGCAAGTTACAAAGCCTAGCCAATTATCTAGGCTATACTTGATTGGCTATACACCTATTGATTGTATAATATGCGGCGCAATCTGTTCTGTTTTCCAGATTGATGTAGGAAATCTGCTCTATTTACCCATCACTTGATCTTCTTGTAGTTCATTACCCATGTGCTTATCGTTCTTGGTTGAATCGTTCTTGGTTGAGGTTGTTCATAGATTGCAAAGGGCTTTGAATAAGCGCATAAAGGTAGGTTTCTCTAATTAAGTAAATTAGCTTAGTTTCCCTTATTGCCATGGTTACATCATAAGAAAATCTCACTGAAGGTTGTTTTGTAATTTTTGTTTCTTAGTTATCTACTTATCAACAAAAATGAATGTTTAAAATTTCAACATAATCTGTGGTTACAAATGCAGAATCCATCTTCGATGAAACAGTCCAGAACATAAATGCTAAAAGCCTTTATCTCGAAGAAAGTGAGAAGCTAATTGCGAATATGACCCATGAGATGGAGCATCTGCAATCTGCCTTGTCCAGCTTAAAGGTTTGCTCCTTTTGTGCTATATGCTAATATCAGGTGCTTTATATCCTTATTGACATATGAATTTCCCCAATGGAAAATCCAGTATTGTCACTTTGTTTCTTGTTTGTCAAGGGAAACTTCTTTTAGATTGTGAGAGATTTACTTTAGCATGTTTTTTGTGCAATTTATTGTAGTTGTAGCAGCATTACATTAGATAGTTTCAAGTCCAATTGAAATAGTGGTTTTCTAGCAATACTCTCTCTTAAAGCCTTATTTTTTCTATTTTGCATATTGACTTCTTAATATTTTATATGGTCATTGGATTCAAGTGGTCTACTGCCTCTTCTTGCTGCTGAAAGCTTTCCTAGGGCTAGTAGTGTTCATTTGACTGTCGCAAGGCCAAAGAGGGGAAGTGGTTGAATCAGATTAATACTTGGTCAAGGACAATTTTAGAAACAAACTACCTATCCAAATATAAAAAATATGACAGAACCACACGTACTACTTCCAATTCGTGTACCATCTTTCAAAATAAACCACCCAACCACTATAAAAAATGATGACAGAAATGCTGGGCGTTTGGGACTTAGTAACAGGATCCTCCAATTTTGGTGGCGAATCCACCTTTGAACCTCACGCCTGCCCTCCTAAGTCAAAATCTCCAAGAAACCTTGCTCCCATCGAGAAAGCAGCCCACTCCCATCTATGGTAGAACCTCTCAAGTTTATTAATCCCAAAGAACAAAAGAAAAGCTAGTGGACAAGAGAAATCAAGTAGCAATGATAGGATACCAGAAAAATATCAACTCAAATTTGTTTAAGTATGAATATTTATATAATTGTGGTAATTTTATTTCTATCTTTCCATACATAATCGAAGAAAGGAAAAGATTCTTCAAGAGTCCCAGGTCCCAGAAGTGCATGATAAATACCGCCAAAGCCCAATACTGCAGAGGAAATTAAATGAAGTACTCCAGATAAAAAGTATGTGTATCGGTATATGTATACATATAAATATAATAATATGCACTATGCACACACATGCTCCTATGACGCTCGCAACCTTATATTCTTTCATATCCTCTCCCTCCCTTACCCGCTCCCGCTCCCATACTTGCAAACCAACTCCTGCTCTGTGCAACTAAGGTTCGGTAAAATTGAAGCCATAATTTCCTCTCCCAACGATTTCCAAAAGAATCTACTTGGCCATCTCAGCACTGTTTAAATATGGTGCTGTTTATTGCTAATCCTTGTATTTGGTTTACTATTGAACAATACATGGATATGATTTTTCTGATGAGCAATAGAGTTACACAAGGCATGATCTTTTTGGGCAGAGATGTGAGATAGATGTATCATGTATGGATCTAGTGGTTTGGATTAATGCTTTTTTGTGTAAATATTTATTACTAACTCTGTTCCAAAAAAATTCTTTTAGTTTATGGAAAACAAGTCAGGGCATGAAGCTACTGGTTCGAGAAGATTGTCCGGTCCAGAAAACAAGAACTGAAAATAAATGCATTTGTGTAAAAAATACAGAAGTGGAAAAAATAAGAAGAATCTGGGGACAATAATTCTGGGAACAAGAGATCTAGAAGTTTCCTGTTGGAACTGCCATCTGCTAGTAGAATATGCTCCGTGTTTAACTTCAAATATGATAAAGTGCACAAAGTGTAGCGGTCTATAGTAGCTGAAACTCTCCTGCCATTTCTCCGGGCGTGAAAAGGGGATCAAAGCAGGTTTCAATAACGCCCATATAGTTCTACTGCATGTAATTCATCAAGTTATAATACAGTAAATAAGATTCTTCAGACAAGCACTTCTTATGCTATTCTTAAATTACTTGTAGTTTGCAAAGGATAATGTAGCGCCATTTCCGTTAGATTACAATTACATTAAACTTTGGATCCTTTAATTTAATGATTCATTTCTCAGGTACATCTACATAGAGCAAAGTCTTGTACAAGTAGCCTAAGAACAAGGCCTATGTGTCACTAGTGACTTAGTGGATCGAGAAAAGTTTATAATGGTACTTAATAGTCACATCGCTTATTATGTATTGACTGTCATTGTACTCTACCCCTGGTCTCCCAGCCAACTATTCGTCGTTTAAATGGAGTGAGTTTGGTACTTGAATCTTGTTCTTCATGTGTTTTGTTTAATGCCGGTTTCTAGTATATAATTGGTTGATTTGCTCTATGCATTATTTTAGCTCACTTTTGCATTTTGGTGTACTCCCTCCGTCTTTTATTCTTGATCTTTTCAAGGGATTATGCAATTAAGATGGTTCAATTCAAACCAATTTATATGGTGCTTGATATCCTTTGATTCTACAAGAACGAAAAGGGAATCCTCTCCTTGGTTCTAATGTAGTTTTCATTCCCATGATTTCGTTGACCACAATATGTTTGAGTAGACAAATTGATCAGGGGACTTATCTTATATAAAACCTAGATGGTTCGTTATCCATGATTAGATGGTTCGTTATACATCATGGATAAAGCTAGACCCAAAATGGATGTATCAGAATATTGCTTGTATGTGTGCGTCAATAGACCTATCGATGCTTATGACATGTGGTACGAGTATGTGACTGCTCCATTTGCAGGGTGAGTCTTCACGTGCAAATGAAAGGATTAATCAACTGGAAGAAGAGGTATGGTTCTCTAGTATCTACCTTGCTATTGCTGAATATATTGCTTGATGATTTGATTGTTCACTTCATCGACATGTACAAGTGGGGTTGTTTAGGTCCGACTTCTTTGGGCTAATTTAAGGAAGACCAACTTTGACCTTCACTTTTTAGAGTCTAAAGCAAAAGATGCCGAGAACAATATGAATTTGGTTGCTTCACGAGTTGAAATGGTTAGTACTCTGACTCATATCTTCAACGCTAAATGAACAGGGAGAGGACTGTGATAATTCCTTGTTTGAATTTGGTATGCTGATGTCTATAATATATTGAATTATCAGTATACTTTTTAAGGAATCCTGATGTCTTTTGGGGCTTTAAATTCTGTATCTGCTGGACTGTTATTATTCACCTGTTTGTTGACTGCAAGTTGCTAATTAACGTTTGTTTTCTCTTTATATTCTTAATTCTTGAATGCATTTTTACTTTAAATTTCATCAAATATGATATGGTATCTGTTTTTGTGACAATTAAATCAACGGATTTGTTAAAGACTTGTCCCACATTGCCTATCTAGGCCACCCAAGCTTGGTTAATAAATTCTAGAGGCTACTCCACCTATTGCCAATTGGTTTTGAGTTGGATGCTTTAACAGGATTGATACAATGTGTTTGCCAATTTTAGTTTTGATCGCACATCATGTGCTTTGCAAGCAAAATTCGAATTGTGCACTACAGCTTGCAGTTTTGGTCATTAACGCTAGTAATTTGCATGCGAGTTTTGTTTAGTTAGATTGTTTCTGTTTATCATATTTTCTTCTGCTTACAGACAGTTGCCATCGTGACTGAACAGTGGATTCAAATCCAGCAACTTGAACAAGCTCTTCATAATGCAGAAGTACGGTCTTACTGTTAAACTCCCTCTCTTCTTAGATGTTGAATTCACAAGGAACTGAAAGATCCAAAACTTATATTCTTGCATCAAATGTCTGGTTTCATATTATTCTTTTCAGGTAAATGCATTAAAGGTTAAAAGGCAGGCAATCTTCGCAAGGTGCAAATTCTTAAAGGTAGAGTATAATTTTGTTGGCCCACTTTAGGCTATTCCATTTAGGAATTTTCATACTAGAAAAAAAAAAAAAAAAAAGCAATGAAATCTCTATTGACAGGATTTCCATCTAACCATCACCAATTGTAAAAGGAAGCACTGTTAAATTCTGAGGAGTTCCTTACTTATTACTATTGTTACAGATCCTTTACATTCCAGGTAAAACAAATCAAATTCTCTGTGTGTTTATAGGTTGTCAGAAACCTATTTGGCAATCATCTTCAGACGCTAATGGGGATTCTGGATTCGTCCTTATTTCACAAGCAATCTGCTTTTGGTTCCTATGTCTCTCAAGCTTTGCATCAGTTAGAAAAGATCTCATCAACAGCAAAGAAGTATCATCACGAGGTGTGAATGCTTATCTTTTCTGGTGGCTAATTAGCTCATTTTATTCACATAGCATTGAGAAGTGAGATATAAGATTTGTAATTATACCAGTTTTTATATTTCATGCTGAATATATTATGATAATGTTTTTCTTGTGAAGTGAAATGAAGATTGGCTTTAGGACTTTATGATGGTTCTGGCTACATTCTTTTTGTGTTCACAAATGCCCTTCCCTCTTCCCTCCAGCAGACCTCCTTTCATGTACTCTTGCAACCCTACCAAACACAACACTAAGTTCTAAACGTTTAAATCATTACAGCTCCTCTGTGACTTCTCTGATCCATGTCATGCAAATCTCCCTGATCCTCTTGATATCTGGGAAAACCCCCATACTATCTAAAGTTAAGTTCTGCATAACTTGCCTCCAATCTCCTAAGTAGACAATAAAGCACAAGGCCGAAAGCAGCATTGATCTTTTTTCTTTTCTGGCTACCAGTGCAGTCAGTACTTTATTACCTAGAAACCGTATCGCTCTTTAATCGAGCGAATCAGTAAAGGGGACTCCAAAAAGCTCGGATTGCAGGCTGCAACTTGCTTCCATGAAGCTGAAATCATTAGTAAATCGCCAGTCAGCCATATGGTGTGAATTCGTTCCTGGGCCCTTTCATTTTTTTTTTTTTTTTATGATATTGTTTTGTAAGATAGGACAGGTCAGCAGGGGCTTTGCCTTGTTCTCCTTAGTACTTTGCATACTTGCTTTCCATTGAATAACTTGAATCAGGTGCTACAAAGTCCCTCATATGGTTCTTGTGTTTCATGATTAGAACAAGTCATGTTGATTTGGCTCCATTTTCTAATTAAGTTTGACTGTCTCTGCTTTTATTCAGTTGCAAGGTTTCATTAAGCAGGAAATGGAGAAGAATGAGTTTACTGCTGCTCTTGCAAACAAAGAAGTGGTATTTTTTGTGGTAAGCCATTGTTATTCCTTCTTGTTGCGCTCCTATTTGCAGAGGAACCAAGGTAAAAGAAAGATGATAGGTTGACCAAAACTACTAATTTTACTTCTTCTGTTCATTGTCTTTTCAAATCTTTACCTCTCCATTTTTAATCTGTGATCCCGAAATATGATCCTAGTGTTTATATGGAATTTTTTCGGATCCTACGCTGACTTTGATACTTATGCCAGGCTTCTGCTCTAATTACATTTCCAATATTGAGTGCTTGGATGTTGCTCTGTTCACAATTCAGCTAGCTGGGAGTCGCCAAACGGTGGTGCTAGCTTATTTCAACAAATCTTTGGCCTTTTTGGACTTCTTTTCCCTCTTGCCAATGGAGATGTTGATGGAGGGAATAAAGATTTTGACTTGTCCAGATTGGGTTAGTTTTAATCTGATTAGTGACAACTGCAAATGGATCAGCTAGATGATTTTGAGTCGAATTTGCAGATCATAGAGCGTTCTGTAGACATCTAAACCACATACATTTGATTGTCATAGTACGTAGCAAAAAGTAGTCGTATTTTTGACAATTATTTTGTACGGATTACAATAGACTTCGATTATTGACATTATACAAAAGATAGTAGCTGCTATTTGTGAAGTCGCTGCTGCTGCGGCTTCTTCTTCTTCGCGATGTTGGATCTTTTGTTTTTATAGAAGAATGAAAAATGGAATGACTTGTACATAATACTCCATTATTTATGAGGAAGTCTCATAATTGTTTTTAGCTAGTTAGACCTTAATCTCCCTATGAATAAGGTTTTATATTTTCTTTTCGAGGAAAGGCAGGAAGTGTTATTGCGTTAGTTGGGGTTAAAAGAGTTGCATCTAAGACTAGCTGGATGAATTTTTTTGGTTTGTTTTTATTTTTTATTTTGAGAACCTGGATGAATTTGGAACAAACACTGAAACACCCAACCACTTGAACTTAGCTCGCGAATTTGTTGTCCACATTGAACCTGATACTATTGTTTTTTTTGGGTCAATAGAGAGAAATTTATTGATAACACCGTTACCCTGTGTTGTTGGCTTGTCGCCATTACAAAAGGAAAACACGCTAGTGACCGGCAAAGACCATAAAAATGCTAAATTGTCACAACTTAGCATTAGGCCTATAGAACAGAACATGGTGGTCTGCACAGATGCGGCCAACAAACAGAAATGTGTGCAAGTGTGCATCAATGAAACCTAACAAAAACAACAAAAAAAAGTTTGAAAAACACAAAAATGACAAACACCACCGCAACTCTAGGTGCAGCCTCTCGAAATGGAACTCCACCACCACCTGCAACAAGCTACAAGCTTCAGGTACAGGCGTACAGCCTCTCGAAATGGAACTCCACCACCTCCGAAACGTGGTCACCTGATATTGTATGAACCTCCAAAAGAGAATTTATTTTTTATTTTTTAGGGGTGCAAAGAAAATGTAGAAGGTAAACAAGTAAATTTCTCCCAATGGCCTGCCCTTTTTGGTAATTTCCGACTCCAACCAATCTTCCCAGCCTCATCCTGTCATCTGGAACCTCCATTTTCCACTCTGCTTTCAAAGAACTTCTCTCTCTCTCTCTCTCTCTCAAGCATCTATGGAGGAAACAACATGGGAGCAAAAACTCCAAGCCCTAACCCACATCCTAACCCACCCAACAACCACACCAACCCTCCACTCCCAACTCTTTATATCCACACAAATCCCCTGTTACCTAAACTGGAACTACCCACCTCTCCTCTGCCCCAAATCATCCCCTACCCTCCACTTGAAATGGGTTTTCTCTCTCTTCCTCAAAAGGGTCTCAAGATTAGGGCTCCCTCCCACCTCCTGGAGGTCCAAGTGCCCTTACCAACTGCCCCCTCCATTGGTTCTTGCCAAAGGAGTGGATGAAGCTAATTGGAGTGATGAGAAGAAGAAGATAGAGTATGTTAGGAGGAGGTTGAGGAGGAAACCCCTTGGTATTTATATTCATCCTTTGATTCATATTTTGGTCCCAAATCTCTTGCTTTTGAGTGTCTTCTTTTGGATTCCCAATTGATATTTCCTGACATTTTCCTTCTGAAGTTTCGTTTGGATTTTTTCCGGATAAATTGCAGGAGTACTTTAAGTTTTCGTTTTGCAAATACTGTAATATTTTTGGGTTAGATGAAGAAATTCTATTTGGAGTGTATGTTCTGCCATATTTTAGTGAATTATGAAGTTGTATTTTGGTTTGATTTCAATGATCAAACACTGCCTATAATCTAAACACTGCCATATTTTAGTAGATTATGGTACGGAGCAAAAGTAATTGTGTTTATTAACTCTAGAGATTTTGGTGATTGTCTTTTTTACTTTTCATTTTCTACTTTTGAAACAATTACGAGATATTCTTGTCTATTTCAACAGTAAATTATTATTCTACACTGTTGTTTGTACCATAAATTTTAAAATTTACACGTGGTAAATAAGGTGTTTGAAAATTATTTTTCTATGTAATTCGGATTTATGTTAATGGCCGAATTATCTATAATTTAGAAGATAAGTTTGTTACCTAAATTATAGGGAAGTGGTTTTCTATCTAAAACAAGTTGATAAGGGCCGAAATTAACATGTGTTAATTGCATTGAGATCATGGGTAGTTTTTCGGCTAATTCAAGGACACATGTCATCTCCTCGTGCATTTTCAAGAAGAGTCCGAAATGGATGCAAGACATGGGCGGCGTTATGGCAAAAGATCATGGGCAGTTATATTTGAAAGTTACATTCGGATCCAAAGGCCATAAATACAAACCTTTGTGCAATATTACAAAGGTCCAAGCACCAACATAGCTCATAGCAGCAATTAAATTTAGTTTATCTCCTAACTCTCAGTTAGTCGATCGATCCCTCTTTCTTCTATCTATGTCTATCTTCTACCTCTCCCACCTCTTCTCTTCTTCTTCTTCTTTTTTTCTTCTGTAAACCGTAGTTGTTCTTCAATTGTGGAAGTCTTGCTCAAAGGCCCACGAACCGTTGTAACTTTAGATTTCTCTTTTATTCAAGTTGTGCAATTGCTTGAAAGAAGTTAGTTAAGTTTCAGGCGCATTTACACACTCTCTCGGAGATTCATATCTCCTGGCACGCCCTCGCATCTTCTACACCACCAGGTGTTGACCACTCCCGTTTCTCCTGTCCCTGGAGGAATCGGTGGCAACAACTGTCTGTAAATTGGGAGTCACCGGCATGCTTGAGGGATGGCAATTTAACCGGACGCACCCCATTTGAGGCGGGTTTTTTTTTTTCAAATTTTGGATACCGGGCGGGCTTAGGGAAAATTATAAATATCATAACCCGGTCCAACTATGTTCATTCTTATAACATTTGGATGATTATCATTGGGTATTGTAGAAATTCGAGTTGTCGCAATTGGTATCAACTTAGAGCATACTAAAATATTTTTGCGCGGAGAGTTTTTTCTGAATGAAGGAGAGCTTGTGATATTCATTCTGTATTTCAAATTCAAATCGTTTCACGATTCATGGAGTGAAAACTTCCAAAGACTCTTCTTCAACATATTTGATATTTGTTTACACTACATGATTCTTCTCCCTTTTTCAAAATTCAAATTCTTCCACAAAATCTTGTAGTGAAAACGTTGAAAGGTTCTTCAATATTTTCGTTATAAAAATTCTCATTATAATAATTGCAAACTCATTTACTTTAGAGTATGCTTTGGTTTGATGCCCTACCTTCTCCGATATCGAGTTCCTAATGGAATCGGGAGCTTTCCTAATGTAATCTTCTTAGATAGGGGATTGAATATTATGTTATGGTCTTTAAAAGAATAAAAATAAGAACTTTAAAACTTTAGTCTACTAATAAGGAAAAAATTATCAAAGAAGAGGTAATTTGGTAAACTAATCTTTGGACCTTTAAAAACACGTTTTAAACATACTGAGCGGTTCGGATAATCAAAATTCGATCCGAAAAAGGGCACCCCTTCCTATCTACACCCTAAAATGCAGACCTTCCATCCACATGCCACTTTCCCGATCAAATTTTTATAATCCGAACCGTCCAACGTGTTTAAAATGTATTTTTAAGGGTCTGCGTGTGAAATTGCAAAAGAAAAAAAAAGGAGAAACCGGAAAGAGCTTGATTGGAGCGGTTTTCATAAAAATGCACATATACAAAACTACTCGGATCAAGCCGTTCCCGGTATTTTGTATTTGCTAATTTTTGAAGAGGCCCTCAAAAACACCTTTTAATTTCCGCACATCGTGATCCAAATTTTTTTTTGACGACCCGATCCGTCCAATGTGTTCAAAAGGTGTTTTCAAGGGTCCACGCGGAAAATCTTCAAAAAAAATACCGGGAAGGACTTGATCCAAGCAGTTTTCGCAAAAAATATATATATACAGTTTTTGCGAAAACTGCTTGGATCAAGCCCTTCCCGGTATTTTTTTTGAAAATTTCCCGCTTGGACCCTTGAAAACACCTTTTGAACACATTGGACGGCTCGGATTTTCCAAAAATAATTTGCAACACAAAAAAAATCATTTTTTCCTTATTAACGGGAGGTGTGGACTAGAAAATCCTGCTATATATATAGGGAGAGCTTCTAAAACGGGATTCCCGTTTCCGGACCTCCATGATCCAAACATTTTTTTGACGATCCGATCCGTCCAATGTGTTCAGAAGGTGTTTTCAAGGGTCAACGCGAAAAATCTTCAAAAAAAAAATATCGGGAAGGGCTTGATCCAAGCAGTTTTCGCAAAAAATATATATTTACATTTTTTGCGAAAATTGCTTGGATCAAGCCCTTTCCGGTATTTTTTTTGAAGATTTCCCGCGTGGACCCTTGAAAACACCTTCTGAACACATTAGACGGCTTGGATTTTCCAAAAATAATTTGCAACACAAAAAAAATCACTTTTTTCTTATTTTCGGTAGGTGTGGACTAGAAGTTTTATGTATGTATATATATATATATATCGCCAACTATCCAATCCGGGATCCCCGATTGGAGGTTTTTTTTTATGTTTTGAATGTTTTAAAATATGTTTTTGCATGATCCAAACCGTCCAATGTGTTTAAAAAGTGTTTTCAAGGGTCCACGCGAGAAAACGCATATTTTTTATCGAAAAATGATCGGATCAAGCCCTTCCCGATATTTTTTTTCACTGATTTTTCCCGGGGACCCTTAAAAACACCTTTTAAACACATTGGACGGTTCGGATGGTGAAAAATTGATCGGGAAATAGGAGTACCTGATGGGAAGCCCATCAGGTATACCTTATTGGAAAGATGTCGTATATATATATATAATAAACTCGGATCCAATAAAAATATCGGAAGTTTTTTAAATACCATGCGGACCTGCCATTTTTTTTTAAAATATTTCGGGACCAAATTTTGACGATCCGATCCGCTCAATGTTTTTAAAATGTGTTTTCAAGGGCCCTTCGGATGGAGAAAAATCTCGGAAAAAAAAGTACCGATGGAAGAGCTTGATCCTTATTGGAAAGATAGTTTATATATAAATAGCGTTCTGTATCCCTAGTTTTTATTTCGGAAACTAATCCCCAGGCCGTTGGATTAAGCCCCCACTTCTTTCCTTTTTTTTCGGAGAGGCGTTCAAACAAAACCCCTCACATTTCAAAAATTTCGAGAGAAGATCGAAGGCGATTTGAAAATTTGGTCCGACACTTTGCGACCACCGCGATCCGGGTTGAAAAAGAATGCCCCGAAGAAGAACAAGAACAAGGAAGAAGAAGGAAGAGGAAGAACAAGATTAAAAAAGAGGTCCATTGTCCTTTATTACAAACCCAGAAACAATGAAACAAAGACGAATTAACTTTATACAAACCCTAATTTCAAAAATTCGGAAACCTAGTTCAAAATCGAAATAAAGTAAAAACCCTAACTTCACAATGTCCCCTAAGTTTAAAATAAGAAAAATTGATTTTTTTTCATACCTTGTGTTGCAAATTAATTTTGGAAAATTGGGTCCGGTGGATCTTGGATAATATTCATTTTTTCTTTTCTTGGGTCGCGGTGGATCTTGGATCTTCTTCTTCCTTCTCCTTCTTTTTTTTGAAGATTTCTTCTTCGTTTCTGACCCTTGAAAACACCTTTTGAGAGAACACATTGGGTGACCCCGACCCTTTGACCCAAAGAATGGGCCTTTGGATTGGGCCTTGGTGCACTTTTCACATTTGGATCGTTTTAAAAAAAAAATATTTGGATCATGGAGGTTTGGTCCGGAAATTGTTCCATTTCGGGAGTCCGTTTTAGAAGCGTCCCGTACGGAAAACTTCTAGTCCACACCTATAAATATAAGAAAAATTGATTTTTTTTTGTGTTGCAAATTAATTTTGGAAAATCCGAGCCGTAATATACATTTTTTTGTGAAAACTGCTTGGATATACAAAGATTTCTCGCGTGGACTTCCAATAATTTTTGACTTTTCGGACCCTTATTTAAATGTGTTTTCAAAAGCCTCATAAAAAAATAATACCGGAAGGACTTGATCCTACCATTTTTGACTTTTCCGGGTATTCTTTTTGGAGATTCCTCGCATAGGCCCTTGAAAACACATTTTAAAAACATTGAGCGGTTCGGATCGTGAAATTTAGTCCAAAAGTTGAAAAAAGGGTAGGTCCGCATGGAATTTTAATATAAGGGACCCTTATTAGAAGGGGGTATATATATATATATAAATGTTTCTATCAGGACTCCTCAAACACAAATTTGGTGCGGACCTCATGCTTCGACTTTCGGATCAAATCAAAATGTTTTAAAATGCATTTTCCAAATAACCACGCGAAAATCTTCAAAAAAATACCGGAAGGGCTTGATCACGATTTTGTTAAAAACGCTATATATATATATAGCGTTTTTAACAAAACTTGTGGGATCAAGCCCTTCCGGGTATTTTTTTTTGAAGATTTTCCGCGTGGACCTTGGAAAATGCATTTTAAAAACATTGAGCGGTTCGGATCGTCAAAATTTGATCCGGAAAGGTGAGGTCCGCAAACTCTTATCCTAAGGGAGTCCTTAGTAGATCATGATTCTATATATATATATATATATATCGATCTTGTTTAAATGAGTAAAATAAAAGGTCCTTCAAAATTTCAGCTCAATCGGATATCGGTAAGTGCTTGATCCAAACAATTTTAAAAACAATAGTTCATGTCACAGTTTTTGCAAAACTATTTGGATCAAGCACTTACCAATATCCGATTAAGCTGAATTTTTGCTGGACCCCCTATTTTACTCATTTAAATAAGATCAACGGTTCAGAATGTCACAGTGGGGACCAGAACAAAATCGTGTGTTTTTTTATGTGTTTTTTTAAGTGTGAGGGGAACCGGCTATATATATATATACCCACACCCTAAAAGGCGGACTTTCCGTCCACACCCTACTTTCCCTATCAAATTTTCATGATTCGAACCGTCCAATGTGTTTAAAACGTGTTTTTAAGGGTCCCCGCGAGAAATCAGCCAAAAAAAAAAAAAAATTTACCGAGATCCCAACAGTTTTTCATATATGTACAGTTTTATGAAAAATTGATCGGATCAAGCCCTTCCCGGTATTTTTATTTTGCTGATTTCTCGCGGAGACCTTTAAAAACACGTTTTAAACACATTGAGCGGTTCGGATCGTCGAGATTTGGTCCAAACTATAAGGGTTTGGATGGGCTCAGATCCCATCAAGGATTCCAGATTTTGCTTCCATCCGGAACTCACCAAATTCTCAACTTTCGCGATCAAATTTGATGATCCGAACTGTTCAATGTGTTTAACACGTATTTTTAGGGGTCCGCGATGAAAAATTGGAGTTCCGCATGGAACGAAAATCCAAGATCCCTATGGGATCGGTGGTGTGTGTATATATATACAGTTCTGTTCTAATGAGGGATTCTTCATTTTGCTAAAATGAGGACCCCATAGTTCCTGGCCATATTTTGATTGTTTGACCGTTTAATATGTTTAAAAAGTGTTTTTAATGGTTCATGCGAGGAATCACAAAAAAATTGGCCGGGAAGGTTTGATCCGAGCAAATTTTCATAAAACACATTTTAAACATATTGAATGGTTCGGATCATTAAAATTCAAGCAAAAATGGGAGGTCCGCATTTTGACATATAGTTTTATAAAAACTGCTTAGATCAAGCCTTTCCCGGTCATTTTTTTGATGATTCCTCGCATGGAATCTTAAAAACATGTTTTAAACACATTGAACGGTTCGGATCATCAAAATTTGATCCAGATCTATGAGGTCCGCACCAAACCATGTTGAGGGATTCAATGGATCCTCCATGTACACACACACACACCAATGTTCTAATGAGGGATCCCTCATTTTGTTAAAATGTGGACCTCATAGTTCTTGACCATATTTTGATGATCTGAACCGTTCAATGTGTTTAAAACATGTTTTTAAGGGTGCTTGTGAGGAATCACCCAAAAAAAATGGTTGGGAAGGTCTTGATTCGAGCAGTTTTACATAAATGTGTATATATACAGGTTTATGACTAGTAAACGCCTTTCTTTATCCTTGCATCCTTATCTGTCGAAGTTAGATTATCAGGCCCCCCCTTCCTCAATCACACATGAGGCAACGATTTGGTTTATTTTGATTCCGACAGCCGTGTTCAATTCAATTGTCCTCTTCGAATGCAGTGGGAGAGTCCGGTAGCACCGAAGATATTTCACTACCGAAGATATTTCACTTTTTTCATATCCATTTCATGATTATGGATTAGTATAATCAAATTCAACTTCCACTTCCCATCAGCTTGCAAAGAGATATTCATATGGGGCTTTACAACTTGTCTTTGGTATTGAATGGCTTTTAACGGGATTCAAACCCGTTGGCCTGGCATTTTTACTCCAATTACATCCATAAGTTATATACAACTTTACATTGTTACACTTCTTAGAGGTTATAGTGGTCGCACCGAAACCTTTTGCTTTCGCATAAGTAGTCTAACATTCCTGGGCTTTCTTTTCAGAATTAAATATCGTTCTAACCTTACGTTCCAATACCACCTCCAAATTCTGATTTACTATTTCCATGATTCTACAAATAAGAAATAGACACACATAAGTATGTTTTAAAAAGAGTTGAAGTAGTCCACATGTACAACGCACTAAAACATTAAACAGTCATACAATTATAGAATAAACAATTGGTAGAAACAAACCTTCATTTTCTTACAGTTGGCCGGACCACCCAATGGGTGTTATCTAGCAAAACCCATTTTGGAAAGTGAAGATAAAAGCTGATGTGAATAGTGTAAAGTGGAGGCAAAAGTTGATATGAAAGGTGTAATGATGATGTTTCTTTAATAAGTTGGATTTACAAAGCAACACATTTAAAAAGGGACAGAGAGAGTAGTGTTCATCTACCGGTTTGAAAAATAAAGAAGGGAAAATCCACAAGCAGTCAATCTATTGGAGAGCACTATAGCAGTTGATTTCACCTGTAATACTACATAATTTGGAGGCCATTATCTAAGGAAAGCATATTAGTAGGCAAAAAGTTTCACTTGTTAAGGGAAAGGAATCGCCACTGCCCTATTACCCACAAATAGTGGTGCGGTATCGGTGGTGGTGAGCCGGTCGTCAGTGGGGGCTCCGGTGGTGGCGGCCGGCGTATGGGAAGCTCTGGTGACTAAGTTCTTACAAAATGCAGGCAAATAATTATTAATTCTTTTGTCCCTTCCCTTCCCAAGAATGGGATAAATTCCTAAAATAGAATGAAGTTAAAAAAAGAAAAGTAAAGTAAATATAAAATCCGTAAACATAGGATTGTAATTTGACACCACATTCACTGTACTCTATACATGCATGAGACTTTATGTTGCATAGTAGTAGTAGGCACACACTTACAAAATGGTGTAATAGGGCTTAAATGACCTTATTCCTCAATTGCATGGATATATTTATGAACCAAAATCTATATTACGTAGTAATTGATGTAAGGTTCATTGTACATGTTTGTACCACGTCCAGTCCACTCGTCTTTTTCAAAAGTTCTTGTATCCACTCTTTGACATTTTGTGAGGTCTGAGGTCCACTAGCCTTTTTTATCTGCCAAAAATGCCCTCGAGTCTGCTAGGACTACATATTTCCGCTATCTCTTTTAATTGCAAAGCACCACTTGTCTTCTCTCGCCTCCATCTGGTTAGTTACTAGAGCCTCACCGGTGGTCTCTTTCTTCTTCAACGCTATGTTATCGGTCTTCTTTCTCTCTCTACACATAAGAGCCATCACGGTTCGTTATTGGATGGCCAACTTCTTCCAAGTCAAATATGCCCTTGAAGCCGTTCGAAAGGGTAACGCCGCCGTCGACATCAGAGGCTGCAACCCCGTTGTCCTCTGCATCGCGAAGAAATCCACCCCCAAACTATAAGATTCTAGGCCCCCATTTGACATTTGTCTATGTCACTTATGTGGTTGTAACTAAAGTAGATCTTGAGGTTTAAGGTTAAGAGTGTACAAGACTTTGATCTCGTGTGTGATTCTGAAGCTTATTAAATGTGCTCTTTTGTGTACAAGACTTTGAGGTTTAAGTTAAGAGTAGAAGACTTTGCTCTGATTGAATTTGACTTGGATCCTGTCAATCATTGTGTAAGAACTTAGTCTTGAACTGATTTAGTAATTTATGCTGGTAAAAGCTTCCACTTTTTTGAAACCTAGTGATTTGAAGTTCCACTAGAGAAATAAAAATTGATATGTTGAACATATAAGTTGATAATTAAGATGAACAGATTAATTGATATGTTGAAAATGAGGAACAAATATGAACATATAAGTTCATATGTTGAAAATTAAGACCAATTCAAGCCATGGATATGAACAATAAGTTTAAATGTTCAAAATTAAGTCCAAATTCAAACCATAGATATGAGCAAATAGGTTCATATGTTAAAAATTAGGACCAATTTAGGCCATGACATTGAACAAATACTTTTTTTTCTTTCTTTTCTGCCATTCAGTATACATCAGTGGGGAGTTAGCGGGGAGTTAGTGAGTTTGTCCATAAGGGGGTCTAGAAGCTATCCATAGCCCTAAACCCTAAACGTATTTGCCGAGGCTCGAACCCTGATCTTCCTTGTGGGAGAACAAGGAGATAACCTACAAGCCCTCGGTTGGAAGAACAGATAAATTGATATATTAAAATTTAAGATGAACAAATTAGTTGAGGTTTTTTTTTTTTTTTTTTTTTTTTTACAAGGTAGACGAGAAATCTTTTGAAATTATAACGTGGACACGAGGCATTACAAAATGCCTATAGTGGACCTAAGGACAACTGGCCCAACAATATTTTGATTAGGGAAATTTTATACTCCATAAGAAGAGATATTTGCAACTTGCAACTAGACACAAATTTGATGAATTCCCCATGTATTCAATCTAGATTTTGATTTCCAATGCATTTAATCTAGATTTTGATTCCCCATGTATTAATCTAGACATTGCCATTTTCCTATAAGGCAAAATCTCATTCTAAAATTCATATAAAAAAAGTAGAAATGACAAAATAGAACGGAGACGAAGAATTATCCCATACACAGACAAGAAAAAAAATTGAATAGTTGGGGCGCTTTGGAGAAAGAGTGGGGCAATTGTTGCTGTTGCAGGCTTTTAACAAAAACAGAAAACAGCTGAAAGGGAAAGCTCAACAACAGAGATCTCACACTCGCTAGAAGATGTGGAGGTGTAATCCAAAGGGTTGGCATCGTAACTGAAAGTTTGCTCCCTCTTAATGTCTTGTGTTCAATTCTCCTCGTCACCAACTCACAAGTTCATCTGGTCACACGGGTAAGAGTAGAAGTAACTGTGGGAGGTAAGGTAGAGAGTATTCAGAGGTGTGCCCAAGCACAAGCACGCTTGTATGTTGCCTCTAGATGTCACTAAAAATCTCCTCGTGCTAATAATACCTTGAAGCCATGAAATTACCAATAGAAGCTACAAGCACTGTACTGAATGTTCGAGGGGCATATCGTGGTGTATGTAATGTACTGAAAAGTCTTCCACCAAAAAACATTCCATCCAAATGATGCAGTTAACAATTGTTAAAACAAAAGAAACACAAGAGTTCTTCTTCCCCATGCGATCACGGAACTATGGCCTCCTAGGCGTTGAGTGGCGTCAACTTGTAGCACAAAAAAGCGTTAAATGGAAAAACTGGCGCTCGTGTTGACTTTTCTTTCCTATTCTGTTCAATTCAAAATGAAACTTACAGTTGGTCAGATGTTTTGATTGAGCTTTGAAGCCCATCGACGCCAGGAGACATCCCCAACAATAATTGGAACCCTTCCAAATCTAGCTCTCTTTGTCCCCACCTCAAGTAAACTTACATCCAAAAAAACAAAATAAAAAACTTAAGAGACACTCACAGAAAGATAAGAAAGTAACGACCCAGTGCAGAATGTGAACATGATCACCTTGTTCGGTACACTTTTGAGCCGGTTTTTGAAAACATGTTTTTGAGTGGCTTGTTCGGTACACTTTCGCAGCAATGAAATGAGTGGCGCCATTGGGCCCACTGAGATTTCAACTTCTGAAATCAAAACCCAACCCTCCGACTGCCAGACAAATGACAAACTCTCATTCAGACAAAGGTCATCATCAATTTGGTCTGGGGCCCAATCCATGACTGCTAGACAAAACCCATGACTGCCAGACAAAACCAAAACCCAATCCATTTCAGTCAAACAGTTGAAAAATCAGTCAGACAAAACGCAACATTTTTTAAAAGTGGGGGGCCCATGGAAAAGGTGGCTGACTTTTAAAACTCTTCTCAAAAGCTCTTCTAAAAATACTTAAAAATGAACAAACAACTGGTTTCTTTATCCAGGAGTCGGAATTAATCCTTGTCCTGTGTCTCTGTCCAGGCGGAACTTCAATGTTTATACAAATTCACAGGTCCATGGACACTGTACCGAATCTAGCTTAACTATACTTAAAAATGAACTGGTTTCCAGCTATCATCCTTGTCCTGTGTCTCCTGGGCATATGAGAACCAATCACAGAAAAATATATGTGGGAGAGAGAGGATTAAAGTCGAAGCAGTACGTAAGTTCCAGGAGGATTTAAAATATTGACCTACAAATATTTCTGGTAACACGCTAGTAAAAATTGTTCCTGGGAACATTATATTAGTTCTACCTTACAAGAGAAAACAGCAGTTAAATATACGTCTGCAAGAGGGAATAATCACAATTGGATCGATGAATTTGACCAACCTTGTTCAAACTTGGTTGACAGGCATCTGCTTGATGATTACTTGTAGTTGTTCCTAAAACCCTTGACCAGTGAATATCTACATTTTTAACACGTGAGCCGTGATTTGATTAGATGTCCATTCACTGCATCAAAACATAGGAGCATTTTAGACATGCCTTAGGCATTGCACCTTGAGTACCAAGTCTGTTGTATCTGCAACTGTAAGCAGATCACGCAAAAATGCTCTTCCCCTGCAAGGTATAAGTTACAAAGTCGGAGGTTAAAACCAAACAGTCCGATGGAAACTGTCCAGATGGACCACGCAGATGAAAGAAAGATGCTGAAATCACCCAATAGTCCGATGTATGAGATTGAAAAGAATAACATCTTTTTATTTGCCTCAGTAAGAAAGGAGGAGCTATCTCTTCAAAACGGCTACACTTTTGAAATGCTCCATTGAAGAGTAAAAGCAAACCTTTTCTTTTAAAGGCACAAATGTTCAAGAAAGTTTGAAGACAAAATACATAACAGTGGTGCACCTTCAAAGGCCATCTTTCATGCTAAGCTTTATGTTTTGGACTTTGACAGATAACTGTTGCTTATGATCTTCAATATCCCTCAAAACTGAAAGCAGGTTGGCATGGTAAACTTCACATTTACGATTTGCACAGTCCACCGCATGGGTAAGATCTTGGATCTTCTTGTCCATGTCATCCTACATGATATCAACGCACAAAACTTTTAACTAAAAAAGATGCTCAATAATGAACTTGAAAGACTCCAACAATCCAAAATAAAATAAAATCCTGACAGTGGTGTTTTATTCTTATACCCTTTCAGTTGAAGAAATTTGGTTAGAACAAAACCAGGGTCACGATCCAATACGTTCATGGGAAAATAAGCTACGAACCAGTTCAAAGTTGTTTACTCTGTTATCGAAACCATGCGATTCACAGTAGACAAAGATATCAATTCAAATCTATGTGGTGAATTGCTAAAACATGAAAATCACACAGTTCGTGGTTTGACAACTATGGTCATTTATAGTACTCCCTTGGTCCCAATTTGGGGAATCCAACTTATTAAGTGGACATAATCATTACACTTTACAAAATTACACTTTCCAAAATGCACTCCAATTCAAACCACACTTGTCCCATCAAAACAAGAGAGAAGGGTAAAAGGTAATTTTCCTAGAATTTGTTCTTGGACTTTTCAAAATGGACAAACAATTTGGTACATTGCAAAGTCAAAAAGTGGACAAAGAAAATGGGACGGAGTGAGTAAACTTTTTGATGCGGCAAGTAGAATTCAATTATGATCACCACATTTGTTTAGGATAATAGTAAAAAACCAAAGCAAGCATAAGATTCTCATGGTGGATTGCGTCAGATCCTTGTTTTGATAAGCCAAATAGTTGTAAGAACAGTTCATGACAATTGTCAAGATAAAGAATTGCAGTGTCTTCATCCAGTTTTCTCTTCAAAGGCCTTGGTAGACAAAAGTCCACCCTCTTGTGACTTCTTTGGGTGGACCGTTGCTTTGAAGAAAATCTTGACTACTGGTAAATTAGTAGTATACTGAGCAGGACCAGTTTCTCCCAATTGTAATGTACATGCAAGGGGCCAGTAGAACTATATCATTCATAACAGAGAATTGGTCAAAATTATGCTCCTTTTCAGAAGCAATGGATTATGCCTCTTTCAGCCATAGGCTTCCTGAGCTTGGCATGGAGGGTACAACGTGTAGACCAGTGCAGTATTCTAAAAGTCGGCCGCCGGTTAGTCCCCTCCTAGGCACTAGGCAGTGGTCCAACGCCTAGATTAGGCAGCCAACTAGTCAGCGCCTAGTCCCGAGCACTGGGTGGCCGACTAGTCGGCACCTAGGTGATAGGTGCTGCTTTTCCGCCTGACTAGCGCCTAGCGATTTTTAGGACATTGGACCAGTGTAATGTTGTGCTAAGTTGAGTACTTGGAAGGCAATCAATGCATTAGAGAAAGGGCAGAGAGTCAACAATTTGCTGCTACTTGTTATTCTTCATATCCTTCCGTTGATGGGGAGGATTCTGTTTGACTCCTTCCGCATATGTAGGAGGAGAGATGAGGCTTTTTGTTGTTTTTGGGTCTTTATTTGTGTTCTTTACTATCTATGAACTTTTACAATTCACACTAGTTGTGCCCCGCATGGCACTTCTGCCAACATCTTTACCATCAATAAGTGAGGGTGAAAGGATAGGCTTGCATTATATTAAGGATACAAAGGAGCAAAGAAAGAAAATCAACAAGATTCACATAAGAAGCATGGCAACACCATCTATGAAACAGTTATCTGGCTAATACGAGAGCTCGATATGATTCATCACAAAGAATTCAACCAGAAACAAAGGGCGCATTAACTGAAAGCAAATTACATGAACTTGCAAGAATACAAAAATCAAGTGCTTGGCAACTCAACAAAAAGAAAATGACTAACCTCAGACAAATGCCGAGTGACGCTCCTGGGTTGATTCACAATACTATTATTTGCCTGGCTTACACCATTGGTCAAGTCCTCCCTGATGCGCCCATTGGTCATTGGCGTCTTCCCCTCATTTTTTGTCGCCAGGGCAACTCTTTTGGCAGCCTGTTGTAGGGCAACTAATGCCACATTGTAAGAGTCAATAGATTCTGCCCCTTCATCTACAAATTTGAAGGCCTCATGACGTAAGGTATTAAATCGGACAGTATGAGATTCCAGATAACTGCTAAATACACCGCTACTACGTTCTTCCAGTATGATGGAGCTCTTGGCATTTCTTGTCCATCGTTTCAAAATGTAGTGAGATGGAAGAGTAAGGACATTTGTCACTCTGAAGATGGCCAACACATGTCTACAAAGAAGACCTGAGAATTCAAACATCTGACAGCTACAAGTTGCTCTCATCTCCAGCACATTAAACTTAACATAGTAAGCTTTATGATCCTCCCCAAACTTCGCTACTTGATAAGTTGTCACCTCTCCATCATCTTCCACTTTTGATGCCATGAAAGTAAGAGTCCCAACCAACTCCTCTTGAAATCTTGCAAATAGCTTTCTTGTGTAAAGCTCGGATGCTTGTTTCTCCATGGGAGAAGGGGTCTTCAGGACAGGAGAAGTGTTCATGGTATCATAATCTGCTTTCACTTCTTTCTCATTGCGACTCTCCAAAGCTTTCTCATACAGTTTGAAGAACTGATTGAGATTGGTCGAGGCATTCACGTAACCATCAAAATATGAGTTCATACTATCACTACGTTGGCTAATAGACATTTCTGCAAAAAATGTATCCCTTAAATAAACTGGTACCCATTGCCTGCGAGCACAGTATATGGTCTGAAGCCACTCATGATCCCTAAGATCAAACTTGTCAACAAGCGATAACCAGCAAGACTCAAACTCCTCAATTGAATCAGTCAAGTTGACACATTTATGGAAGTCCGCTTCAAAATTTGGATGTGTAAGAAACACGTGGGACAGCTTCTCCTGGCATTTCTTAAAGATATGCCATTTGCAGAAACGGTGGCGGGTATCAGGGAAAACCTGCACAATTGCTGACCCAATCACAGTATCATGATCGGTGGTGATTGATGCCGGAGGGCGACCAGACATTGCCATAAGCCATGTCTTAAATAACCAAACAAATGATGCTTCGGATTCATTTAACAGGAAAGCACAACCAAATAGCACAGGCTGGCCATGGTGATTTACCCCAATGAAAGGTGCAAACGGCAAACGGTACCTATTTGACCGGTAAGTCGTGTCAAAAGTTACAGTATCGCCAAAGTAAGTGTAGTTCATCCTTGCCTTGGGATCAGCCCAAAAGACGTTACCCGTATACTGATCTTCGTCACCTTGCACGGCATAGAAGAATGAAGAGTTGTCAGCATGCATCTGCCTCAAATAATCCAGAAGGAGCTGAATCTCTCCCTCAAAGCTCCTCTGGCGATTATTCCTTATGTAATTCCTACAATCTACTTCTGTAAACCCAACTTTGCTGGCACCACCATACTCTTTGATCAAGGCTGACATAATCCTCCTGGGGCCCATTCCAGCTGCCTGCAATGTATCTATCAAGGTCTTAGCAGGGCCAGAAATTTGGCGGTGGGACCGAAGGCGATGTACCTCATTAGGGGGAACCAGTTCATGATTGTGTTCCTTGACAAGACCAGATACAACCCATTTCCCAGAGGACTCCTGGATCTTAACCGATAGAGAAGCTTTGCATCCGCATCGGGTAATGGTGCGGGGTCGCTTAATCTCTCTATCTTTTGTGCGCTTCTCGTTCAAGTTCCGAAACCCTTCTTTAGCACAAACGAAGGACCTCTGAATGATCGCCCCATCCTTCCTGGAACGACGGGAGGAGCTAACGCGGGTGCTAAACCCAACACGCCGGCCGTAAGAGTTGTAAAATGCCTTGGCAGCCTCTTCAGATTCAAATTCCATGCCCTCATAAGGCTCGAGATCCGGGTCCCCTTCAGGGATATAAATTGCTCCACCACTGCCACCACCACCAGTGGGAGAACTATCACCCATCTCTTCATCAATAACCTGGTGGTGTTCACTGTCCATGGCATCGTCCCCACTGCCAGCTCCTCCACCTCCCAAACCTATATCGAACTCAATCATCTCATTCTCCATGTTCATTTCTCAAAGGGCCACCACTGCGCATCAAAATTCACTAAAATTATAATCATTTTTGGCAAAAAAATAACGCAAAGGGAAAAAACAAAAGATAATTATTCTCAGAGCAATTTAACTTCAGAAGGACAGGAAAGATATACTGTAAGAGGAGGGAAGAATAACTTACCGTCATATGCGGGCGCCTGTGATGTACAGAAGACAGGAGTGAAGAACTCTCCTTTCGCAGGGAAGTGCCGCTGAATCTTCAAACCTACAAAAAGACGAAATGAAGCAGCAGTTTTGCTGGAACAAATAACCAAAACTGAAGTGTTGTTTTTATTTGGTGGGAAAAGAAAAGACTGCAGGGATGATGGGGGAATTTGTTAGGGTAATTCCACTTTCAGGGTTCCTGAGAAAAGGAAAAAGAGTAATCGTGAAAGATTAACAGCAGAACAGAGTGGCCCACACTGCCCTATAACATATGTTTAAATAGTATTTTCGATTTTCAGGAAGCGTAATAACATTTGGGGAAAAATGACGACGACGACGATGACCGAGAGAAAGAAACTGGATGGGATAGTCTGTTTTACTAGTAGTATTTTCTAACCCTACACAACAAGGTCCTCCTCCAATACCTTTGACCCAACCCGTGTAAAGGAGACCCTCCATGTTCGATCTTCGGCTAATCGCATCTTTTCTTTCTTTTGTTTTTTTCCCTTCTATTCACCTTGTAGGTTGTCAATAAATGACTAGAATAGCACGCACTCCAATACAGTTTTTCACTTTTTAACATACTTCCACCAACTTCAATTCATTTTTGTCAACTTGACAACAGCCTTTGCAATACGTTTCCCTTGAACTATTCTTAACTAGGTAATGCCACGGGACCATCTTTGTTTGGTGGTCTGTGTTTGGATGACCGAAATCTTGAGTAAGAACAGAAATATGGTTACCAAGAATCAAATTTCTAGGAATTTTCTTGGGTAGGAATAGGAATATGATTATGGAGAATCAAATTCCTAGGAATTGGATACCTTCAGTAATTTCATTTCGGTTTTTGGGAATGTCATTCCTAGTTGAATATGTAATCAGGAATCACATTCCTATTCCTGTCTCTTCCAAACGTTGGAATAATAGAAACATGGCATCACATTCTCATTCTTGTCTCTTACAAACGTTGAAATCATAAAGAATGTATCACATTTTCATTCCCTCAAGATTGTCGCATTCCAACTGAGCCTTGTGGGTATTTGAGGTGTCACTATTTCAGTATTTATTGATAGAATGCCTCCAGGCCCTCCACTACATGACAAATATGGTATATTTCTAGTGAAATTCTAAGGAGACCCCATCACCTATGCTTCTTGGACACGGATACCCCCTAACATTTAAAAGCACCCAAACACACCCTCTCATCTATATGAAATTGAAAAATGGGCAACTCTGTTAACAAAATGAAGAAAAATGACAAGTTTACCCCTTCAAAAAAAGCCCACACTAACCCCCTCAGCTATAAAAATTGCCCACATTGATCCCTCGTCTATAAACAAAAAAATTTGTTCAACTTTTTCAAAGTTTTGGGCAGATAAAATTCATAATAAATTTCTTGATCAATATAAAATTCATTAGTAGTATTATATGTTTTGATGAGAGGAACCAGAAACCTAACTTAAAAAAAAAATCATAAAGAAAGGCCAAAAAGTTGTTTTTTAATACTTATTTTTCATCTTTAGGAAACATTATTTTCTTTTTGTCACAACATTTCACTTTTTGGATTCTTTTCGATGACACTAATTAAATTACAACAATATATTGACTAAAAAATAAAGAAAAAAAGTTCAAAAAATATGTATAAAGGAGGTAAAATTAGAACTTAGAAGTTAGGACATGCAAATGACTCATAATTACTTTTTCCCGTCTTTAAATTTTTTTTATAAATTTTTATTTAAAGACGTTCACAATAAATTGATTCATTGGCGATTGATGTTAATACGGTATTTGGTTGCTCATAAAGTGTTTGAAAGATTGTTTTAATTTGTTGGGGGATTGGAGAAAAGACTTTGCTTGATTTGGCTTAGCTGGGATGAGAGAGAGAGATGGGTGTTTCAAATCAATGGCAATTTAATTTAATTTAATTTAAGTATGTGTGTATGCATTGAACAACAAGGGTATTTTCCGTCTAATTCATAACATTTCCTTGATACTCAATGTAACAGAAAGGGTCAAGCTGGGTAAAGGTCATAGATAAGGGGGTGTGTTTGCGAGAGCTTTTAAACGTTAGGGGGTCTCTGTGTCCAAGAGACATAGATGAGGGGATCCCTGTGGAATTTCACCAATATTTCACAAATATATTGGTGACACATCACATTGTATTCAACATGTGGTCACCAAACATTAGAGTAAGCATGGACTGGATTGGTCTGGTTTACTAAGAAACCAAGAACCAAACCACTACCTACGGATTATGAATTCAGAAAACCAAACTAACCCATAAAATTCACTGAACCAAACAAATCCAAACCATTAAAATTCGCTTGAAAATGAGATATCATATTCATAAACTATTTAAAGTACTTAAAATTGCATAGATAGATAACCAAAACTTGTATTAAAATCACCAAAACTCAGTAATCAACCAACTATAGGAGAGAATAACGTCTCCAAACCAAAAAAAAAAAAACCCTAAAGAAGAGAATAATACCAATAATTAGGAAAGGAATAGGGCCTTAAATAGAGTATTAGATTAGGAAATTAATTACCGAGCAAAAAGCTAGGAAATCAATTGACGAATCCCAAGCCGTGTATGTTTAGGCCTTTAGGGTGCATTTGGTTAGATGGAATGGAATGTCCATTGGAATGAAATTAAGAATGGAATAGAATTTGGAGGAATTGAGATTGGAATCATCATTCCCATTCCCATGTTTGGTAGTGGCTGGGAATCCATTGCAAGAATGGAATTCTCATTCCAATTCCTGCGTTTGGTATGCTAAAATCACATTTCAATGGTTTTAACAAACCAGAACCTTCTTCAGCAAAGCAAACCACACAGATTTAAAACCATAAGGCAAAAAAGAATCAAACACCAATACAATCAGTGAATGAATCAATACCCACTTCAGACAAACACCAAATCATGAAGATAAAATGTTGAAGCCATGAACTGCGAATTCAACATTCATTCCACAAATTTAAAACCAAATCACGATTTTCTCCAACAACATAACAGAAACTAAGCCTGTTTTCACTTTTAACATCCAAAGCAATTGACTACTCCAGGTTTTATCACATAATGATGTAATTCGCTGGATTCAAAGTTCATTAGTTGTAATTATTATTAAACTTCTAGGAAACACTTTTTTTCTAGTAATTTAATTATATTATCTACATCACAATACAGAGCGATTTTTGTCCCAGTCATCATATTACATTTTATCACTCTCTTTGCCAACTCATTCCCCTCTCCCTCTCCCTCTCCCTCTCCCTCTCTCTCTTTACCATTTTCCTCTACCGGCCCACCACACCCAAAATTTCAAACTACATTCTCTTTCTCCCCCCTTTTCGAAATTCAAACCACATTCTCTCTCACTACCTCCTTCTCCTTCCCCCTCTCTGAAATTCGAAGGACCATAAAGAATGGGCATGGGCACAAACACAGGTACGAGGACGTGCGTCGATTGCTCAAGTTGTGCCTTCAGGCACGGGCATACACTAGTAACCACAACAGAACAAGCCAACATACAGATCAAAGGAAGGCATTCCTTACTGGAAACAAACAACAAAGGACAAGCTACGTTTAGGAAACATTAGTAATGATAAAGTTAAATTAAAAACCAAAGAAAGGTGGACACAAGGATACTTATCTATACTTCTTCTTTTAAAAGGACGAAGATGTTTTCTACTTTTTAAGTTTCCAAATTTGCCTTTGTGAATGTGAAATTTCCCTCGTGAGATGTGTAGGTGCGTGTGTACATGATGGATTTACTTTTGTGCCGTATCGAAAAAAAACTCGAGGTTTCGAATAAAACATTAGAACATCGGCACAAAATCTTTCACTTCCGACATCTCTTTCCTTAAAAACTGCCACATAGGGGGGAGAGAGAGAGAGAGAGAGAGAGAGAGAGAGAGAGAGAGAGAGAGAGAGAGAGAGAGAGAGAGAGAGAGAGAGAGAGAGAGAGAGAGAGAGAGAGAGAGAGAGAGAGTTTCCATTGGCTCTTTCTCAGTAATGCAATTGCACTTAATAATACAGAGGCATAACAAACAATCTGGCTACACCAAAACTCATTGCTGCCTCTGTTCATCAATAACTACAATCTGCCCCACACCGACGAACAATATTATCTGCCAAGAAAACAATTTTTTTTTTTATCGGCGCCAAGAAATCACTATTGTTGCAGCAATCATGGGGTTTGTCCATCGTTTTGTGTTATTTCAGTGAGTTGCAGTATTTCAATTTTCAAGATCAACATTTAATTATTTTATTTTATTACATAAGGTAGTGTTGGGGAACAATTGTATCCCCTTTGGTTTTGGATATGCTTCCTCAATCGTCACACCTTTTGGAATTTGGCACGATCAAACCGTCTTATTCCTTTTGTGGAGTGTTTTTCTCTCCTCCGTGTGGCATGTTTTGTCTCTAATTTCGTCTGGGCCTTTTCATGGTTTGAACTGTGTGTCCTTTATCGGATTCTCTATTACCATGCCTTTACTAGATCTACTACCCACCCAAGCTTATTGTTGGTCTGCTTTTGTAGCATGTGCCTACTGGTGATGTGCTTGGGTCTAGATTGTTCAGTAGTTTTGGTTCAATCCATTCTATTGTGATGAAGTCTGTATTGCCTTGCCTTCGAGCCTCAGCCTTCAAAAGTTTGGATTGTTGTAATGACATTTGTCTATTGTTCAAAAAAAAGAGAGAAAAAACCGGTCTTATTTCGTTGGCTTTTGATTTTCTATCATTGAGAAACATAGTTCATCATAAATAATTTTCTACATACTATGTATCCCTATTCTTGATCTCTCTATTCCAGTAACTAACTTTTTGACTTATTAGCTTATGGCGTTTTACGAAACAAGTCATTTTTCTGGGAACTTTCTTGGGTAAGAATAAGAATATGATCAGTGGGAATCGAATTCCTAGGAATTTGTTACTTGAAGGAATTGCACTTGAGTGTTTGGATCAATTCAGTAATCTTACAAGGGAAACAATTATTTTGGAAAGTTATTAAAGTCAACATTTTCTTTTCTCAATGAGCCAGGAATATGAGATTCCCATGGGGTAAAGGAGGGATCAGATTCTCATTCAGTCTGGAAATGTGATTCCTGATTCAATATGTCATCAGGAATCACATTTTTATTCCTATCTCTTCTAAACGTCAGATTTAGAAAAACCTAACATCACATTCATTCCCGTTCATTTCTCTTCCAAACGTTGGAATTATGGATAAAAACATCACATTCTCCTTCACCCTCAAGATTACTGTCATCCAAACTGAGCCAAAGTATAGTTGAGATTTGCACCAATTATCCCCCCCACCCAGTAGATTTGGGAATTGTATTTTATGTTACGTTATTCCCTCCTATATCTATTAAAATATTTCTTCATTAATGGTCTGGTCATATATAGATCCGGATATTTGGGTCAGAGTTGGGATAGAACTAAGCGATACTAAGTTAACGGTTTGTTTGGAACTTAGGGGAAAGAAAGAACAAGAATAGAAAACTTAAAAGGAAAGTGGGGAGTAAAATTTACAGTTCCCTCATCCTATTTTTTTCTTCCTGATTCTGTCAAACTAAACAAGACAAAAAAAATTCGTTAATTTTTTTCATTTTCCAAGGTTCAACTATCGACATTTTGAAATTTATCATGAGCATTTTTAGATTTTGTTTACATTTCTTTTGACCTTCAAAAAAATGGTGTCAAACTTTAACTATAACACCAATACTTTGGTGACCATATTTTGGGTACCATGTGATGTATTATCAATGAAAGAAAAGTACATAAACTGCTGTAATTGAGCTATACGTTTAATTTTCTTGACATTTATTAGTGTTTTTAGATTGAGAATATATCATGTGCATTGCACTTCCTTTTTTACAAGTATTTTCATGAGGGTCATTTGTGGGTTTCCAGTGCGTAAATTGTACCAACACCATCAGGTACCTGTACCCAAGAACGTTTTGATAAATAGTACCAAAGACCTAACTGATCTTTTACGGAGATTTTGGGTTTCCCAGTTTTATTTTTTCAACTTTGGAAACTTCATTCATAATGGCAAACATAAACCACCGATGAAAAGAAGAACAACTAACTACACTTAAACATGAGCATTTCAGACTAAAAAACACAAACTCAATTGAAACTCAGATTTATGAACTACAGTGGAAGATCGGTAAGCTGAACACCGTATAGTCCAAGGTCATTTGTTTGGAACCCAGGCAAATTAACTTCAACTTATATTCTTCTAAATACGGCTTACAAACAACACAAAATGTCTCTCAATCAAAACCAGAAGGAATGAGGATCGCCACAATATTTAGCCCTTCTGAAAATTTAATGCGTAAAAAGTGGGTTCCGGCTATGATGCCCCAATCCGGTTTGGGGCATCCATGCCCCAATTTGGTCGGATCATAGATTGGATCATAGATTGTGGTAAGTATACTCATACATTGTGCTAAGTGTGGCCATACATTGTCGTCATACATTGTAGTAAGTGTGGTCATACATTGTTGCAAGTGTGGCCATACCTTGTGGTAAGTAAACCCAGTATGTGTGGTAAGTGTTTTTAGCGGAAAGATCATAAAACAATCTTGTTTTTATTAGTGGCTTTTATCCAATGGCTGAGATTGATCCATTTTCCAATCTAAAGGTCCGCATTCATGGGGACATCCATGCCCCAATACCACTTTGGGGCATGGTAGAAGAATTGGTAAAAGTGGAGGTAAAAGTTGGAAAAAAGTTGATGTGACAAGTGTGTAATGATGATGTCTCTTTAATAAGTTTGCATTACAAAACTACACTTAGAAAGGAACCAGGGAGTATTTCGGAAGCAAATTCATATCCTGGGCTGTTGTCCGAAAGGTTGCTCCAGCCCTTATGGACAAGAAAGATAGAATTGTTCTTTCTTTATGGCTACCTGACCAAGTCTAAGAGTATGAACATGCAGATAAACTCCAATCAACGCGGTGATTAGTTTTAATGAGTTCTAACCATATCAAATTGACAAGCCAAGCAACACCAAAACCCTAGAAAATTAAAATGCAATCTCCATCGTAGAGAAACAGATCTCAGAGAGAGAGAGAGAGAATACATACCAGCGAGAGAGGAGAGAGAAGCTCTTCGATCGGGTTCAGCGAGAGGGGGAGCGAACTTCGATCGGGGTTCAACGAGAGAGGACAGAAGACTTGTTGGTCTCTTTTCTCTGAGTCGTTGTGGTCGCGATTTGGGGATGGAATTGACAATTCTCGTTCTTTTTTAATGGAAATTAGTATTTGAGTGAAGTATTATTTCCTTTTGGAACCCACATTCCTCATTTCCTCCATTTATTCATAAACCAAACAAACACAAGAATAAATATTCCATTCCAAAGTGGACTCCATCCAACCAAACACATCCTAAAGTGAATCGAAATTATAGAAATACATTATCATTTAAAAAAAAATTAGAGAATTAATCTTGGGAGTGAAAGGAATAGGGAGGTGGAATGGAGTATTAGGTTAGGAAATTAATTAACACTATTGGAAAAATTTTATCCTTTCCAAAATTATCCTAAATTTTACCCATTAACTCTTTCCCAAACTTTTAAAAGGGCAAAATGATAATTGTAAAAACTTTTACCCATTAATTTTTTTTTTTTTTATTTTGTCCTTATTCAAATTTTTTTGCATTTGTTAAAAGGGACGATTTGGGAGTATCATTTAAAAAAAAAAGAGAAAATCTTGGGAAAAGGATAAAATTATTAGGTTAGGAAATTAAAGTTTTGTTGGAAAAATAGGTTATCCGACTAGTTAATTAAATTCATAGACCAAACCATTTAATACGGTTTCTAATTTTTTTAAATCGAGACCAAACCTTATTATTAAAAATCTGCCAAACTTTCGGCTTGGATTGGTTTGTACTAGATTCATGGATTCACGGTTTGACGGTTATTTTACTCACCCTTAACAAACAAACATGGTAAAAATAGCATTATAGTGTTACTGTTTAGTTTAATATGAAAAGATTATTTGTTTATACCAACTAATTTGGTACTGCTTAATTAGATGTTTACTAAGTACACACATTCTGACTCTTTACTTTTGGGAACTAAATAGTCCACTTGTCGTAGGACTATTTATGGCCAACTCCAACAATGTCTATAATGTCTTATTCCCTAATTACCCAATTATCCCTCCCCACTCCAAGCTTGATATTAGAAGGGCAAATAAGTAATATATCACATTTTTGCATTATCCACATCCAAACTAAATATAAAAAATAAATTTTCTTCTCAATTAATCTTTCATTCTAACATACATTCCTCTAATCTACTATTCTTTTTTTTTTTTTGGTGGAAGAGTAAGAACTTCATTACTATTAAGAAAAACACAAGATTACACATCACCACTACATAAAGAGTGTTGGTGACGAGTGAAGGCCAACAAAGGCCTAAGAAACATAGCACAGAGAATTGAAACGCAAAAACTAAAAACCCACAAAAATGCACTATTGCCATCAAATAGAGAGACGCCGATGATAAGGGAAGGCCTATAGAACTTAAGGAAACAGAACACTCATGGACGTGTGAGGGTGACTAACTCGACAAAAAACAAAGCAATACATAACAAAAAAACTAAACCTAAGGTACATACATCTAAAGCCCACAACTGTAGAAATCACCACCAGTTTCACAATGAAACGGCTACACCTCAAATACATTCATCAATCCATGTACTGTCTTGGGGTTGGGCGAGCCTCAGCCGAACATCCACATGACACCGAAACAAGCCTTAAACAAAAACCAAAGCCAAACATGCATACATATATAGAACCCAGAAAAAGAGCCTGATTGGATCGGCCGAGAAGTGTAGATCAAAGGAGGAACCTGATCCAACTACAAAAAGATAGAACAGAAAACCCCGTCGGATGGGGAGGGGTAGGCTGGACAGGGGGGCTGATCGGGACAACCTATCAAACGGTGGAGGGGGAGAACAGAGCAGAAGTTGATCTGCTAGGGAAGAGGAAAAAACAGAAGGGATAGCCGCTCAGACGGGTAGGGGGGATCGGATTGAGAGGCCGAGCAACTTGGAAAGGGGAAAGGGGCAAAAGAAAGGAGGTGTGCATGCATGGATGCTGGAGTTTGCAGAGGCCGCCAGAGTTTCAAAACATTGGAGTTCGCATAGAAAATGCAGGAGTGGGCCAGAAACAAGGACATGCACTGGTGACGCACAGAAAACATGGCGGCTCCGATGCCGACCAAAGCAACTGGAAATGAGGACTGAATGATGCATCTCCTGTGCCCCTTCAAGAAGCTAATTGCGAAACATAAAGCTAAAAGAGAATGACAAAAAAGGAAGGAGATGAGGAGGGGAGGCCGGATTCATAACTTCCGGCATGAGGCACATAGCCCCCCTTCCGCTGCGGCGGCGATGGCGACGCAAGACCTTGGGTTTCTAGGATTGAAAGAGTTTAGAGAGAGAGCAGATAGAGATTTTTATTGGATCTGCTATCTAAACCAATCTACCATTCTTATTTAGTCCAAAAAATTAGTCTAGCTAACAAACAAGTCCTAATGTTTGAAGATCATGAGGAATTATCAAGTAAATCAGGCCTATGCATGTCGCCTGCCCATCCAAATAAATCAAGATCATAAAAGTCTCCTTTCCTTTACACATTATACTTAGGCCCCATTCCCCTAAACTTGACTTTTTAGTTTTACGAGGTTTTTTACGTGATTTCTTTCAAAGTGAATTTTTTGTTTGTTTTTTTTTTTTTTTTTTTTATCAGTCTAGTGCACCGTTTTGGACTTCACCTAAAAGGTCATACTCATTTACAAATTTTCAGTCCTAAACTACATGCTCTGGTCCAATTCAAAAATAAAAAAGTTTTGGTTTTCGCATCACTGCCCGATCACGTACTCTAATCCCATCGGGTTGGGTCATGACAAACTAACTCATATTCTAACATGAGCAATACAAGATAAAGCTACCCGAATTGGATTATTAGCTAAAAAGTTAAAGTAGTGCATTGAATTACTATTTAATCCATTCATAGTGGATGCACTTCAAATTATATGTCGTGCATTAGTCTTCACTTAGAGAGAATGTTCTTCTCTCAAAATCAGTGCCACCTACTTTCTCTCTCTAGAATGACACATTCTGTGATGCAAGACGCCTTATGAACTACAGAAAATACGTGCAATAATCGAACACAAACTAGATAGTTTAGAGAAAATTAACAGTCTTTAGACTCTTTTTTTAATCTATAATAATCAATAATTGTCGTACCCTCCAGGCTTACAACTTATTAATTAGGGAAAACTGAAACCCTAATTGATTTGCCCCCGGAAAAGGAAACCAAATCAATAATTAACGAAAAATTACCAAAAATGAAAATTTTGAAAATAATAGCAAAATAGAAACTAGAGAAAATTCTAAGATGTTTCCCAAAAGCGCAGCTTAATTCAGATTTTTCTTGCCCAAGTAATTGATAACTCAAATATTTCCTTAAACGACAAATTTGGCCATTCGGAGCCCTAAACAATAACGAAAGCCCGAAAAACGACGTACACCATGGCTTAGGGCCATGGGTCTTGATTGTTGGGCCGTTTTGGGTCGGACGCAAATGGGCTAACGCAAAATTCCAGAGCTACATAATTACGACTTTGCCACCCTAGGCTTAAAATGCCTAAGATACTCTTCTTCCCTAGCTACTGCATCATCCTCCCCTTCTAAAAACAATTTTGCCCTAGAATTTGTATCATCATCCGGCGAACTATCACCCCGGAATGGAATCAGATGTTTAACATTAAACACATCGACAGTATGAACATGGCTTGGAAGCTTCAAATGATAGGCGTTCGGATTGATCTTCTCAAGAATCTCAACGGGGCCAACTTTATGAGCAGCAAGTTTGTTATACTCTATACATTGAGTGTTCCAGTGAGTTGTGTGATTTGAACCCCTGATTTTCTTCATGAGTGGTGATACTCTATAGTTGGGGGAACCCTGTGAGATTTATTTGAGGGGGTCTGGAACCTTAGAGAGAGGTAGAAGTTGTGAGGTTTCAAGGGAGTCGAAGGGTGAGACACAAAATCTAGGTTTTATTATGTTACTCAACTCTTGCATCTGTTTTTGGACTGTCGTGACCTGGGCAGAGCTGTCATTTCTGCAATCATTAGCTACCATTTCATTGGCATGCTGTGTGTCTGATCAACTGCTATAGTATTGCACTGCATGATTCATGTTAGTTGCTAGTTGTTATATTCATCGTAGGCTATTGGTATTGATTGCACTGCATGCCTTTTCTAGGCAGTTATGTTGATGTTTTTTATTGCATAGCTTGCCTTTCTCTAGGCAGTTATGATGATGTTCTTAATTGCACTGCACCGCATGCCTTTTGATTGTCTACATGCCATTATGGATTGCCATCTTATGGGTAGAGCTGTACTTGATTGACTGACTGCCTTTTTATATGCCACTGTAATTCTGGGCAGAGCCGTTTTGGCAGGGGTGTTTCTGGGCATGTGTGATCTATATGTTGTCCAACAGTTGTCAAATTTGTAGTCTAATTGTGATTTTTATCTCATTGTTCTGGGATATGCTTACTTTAAGGGGGCTGTCCTTAGAGACAACTTCTTTTACATTCTTCTGTAATTTTTTGGTATTTCTGGACTGAGTTTTTGGATAGGGCTGATACTTTTGGGTATGTTGATGCCATGTGGTTCCTGTTTCCCCTTGTAATGGGGTTTGCCTACTCTAAGGGGGATGTCCTTAGAGAAATTCTGTTACTGAATCCTCTAGTACTGGGTTTCTAGATCCATCATGCAGAGGTTCAATTTTGAAACTCCATATCAAGAAATCTGTTCGGTTGTTGTGGATGCAGCAACAATTCGGTTGCCTCATCAAAATCCTAGTTCCAGCATCAGGGATGTTCAAGATTGTCTTCAAAAGAAGTTGTTGTCAGTAGATTGATCAATTGTTTTGTGCAGTGTTTCCTTCTCCTCTGTTAGATGAGAGTGAAACACCCAGTAGCTTAGTTTGTTTTGTCCTTGTTGCCTTTTGGCTTATTCCCGTCGGGTTTTTCAAATTCCCTTTTCTTTTCTTTTCTTTTTTCTTTGTCCTCATAGGGGTATGCCCCTTGTAGGCTGTAAATTCGTTTAGCCTCATTTAATTTCAAGCTTATTTACCCCAAACAAAAATGTTTGTTATGCTCGTGAGATGTATAACGGTCTTTAGTGAGGACTGCATAAACAAAATCACCAACCTCAAACTCCACTAGTCGGCGCTTTTTGTCTGTTGTCGCCTTGTACTTGGTTGTACTATTCTGCAAACGTAACTTAGTCTCTGGGTGCACTTGCCGCAAATTCTTCATGAAATCTTCACCCTTGCCATTAGTGCGCTTCAAGCTTGGAATTGGAGCTAAGTCGATTGGCGTGTGAGGATTGAAACTGTTTACACCCAAATTTGGCATTTTTCAGCAAGGGCTTAAAATGTGATCTTTTGGACCGATTTGGGCTGAATTTGCTCGTAACATTCATGAGCCTTTGTAGTTCTTGGGTTTAAATGATTTTTAGGCCCATTGACTACTCTTTTACCATAAATTATTGGCCAAATGGTTGTGGAGAAACAGATTATGGCTAATAGTTCAAAGTTAAAATCGATTTTATGGATAAAGATCCATATTTTAATTTTTTAAGATGGATGGTGAGCTTATCCCTTAATTTAAGGGAAGTGGGTTGGAGAATAACTGCCCAGGATCTTCTGAGGGAGATACGAACTGAGATTCATGGGACACATGTCAAGCAGTGAAGGCCATCTGCAAAATTGATGGCCTATGATCTCCTACAGACACCGTGTGTCAAGGCAGATTGTTCATTGAAGTTTGTGGAGTCGCTGGTCCGGACGGGGAAAGTGGTGGTCCGGACTACCAAGTCAGAAAGTTGACTCTTGGTTCCCCTTTTGCTCCTCTTCACATCTTTGACACTTCTAAACCACTCCAAAGCACGTTTTCCAAGTCCTTGAGCATTCGGAGCCTGTAACACCAATAACCAACAATTGCTAATTAAATAATAACTTAATCGGCCTAACAAAGTGCAAATTAGGTAGGTTAAATGGGTGTTTTCAGCACCTATCACACCCCCCAACTTACATTTTGCTAGTCCCTAGCAAAGAAAAACTAAACTAACTAAATGCAACTAAAGGATAGTTCTTTTAAACCCCCGGGCGGCCCCAGTAGGACGAGTGGAGTCTCGCGAGGGTTTTCAGCAGTGATCACCCACAAAACACAAGGAATCCCTCAACATGGAATCCGAAACCTGTCATACACTTGCCAACATCACAAGCCAAGAATGTGGAGCTATCACAAAGGCAAAACAGGCCAACATAGTTCCAAATGCTATTAAGTCAAGAGAGAGAAATCATGGCACCTAAGTGAAGCGTGTGTGTGTGAATATGGGCCTTGATCACAAGTGAACAAAGAATGATCATTCTCTCTGGACCGAGCCTCGACTTCAATCCTCATCGTGTCATGCACTCAACAAGTAAAATCGCTCGAAACAAGGTGCATTATGAACTCTCAAGTGTGCAGTTTGGAGGTTTTGTAAACATGAAGCAAGATACTCCGCACACTATGACACGAAAAGAACGCTCTATATGGTGGACACACAATCTCATGAACGAACATCAAGTATTGGAACCATCTCAGTCCATCAATCTACACCCCAACACCCGTAGAATCAAACAGGTCTTAACCAAGGTTATAACATTAGGCAATGGATAAATTCGCAAAGGCTAGGGTGAAACAATCATGTGTCCGAGAATAAGCAAGTATAACAAGACACTCATTTTAGGGCAGATATGCACTGTGTGCCCCTTTTAACATTATTTCAACACCACCTCATTGCTAACATTCCACTGCCATTTAACCAGTCCTCTTTCTACACATTGGTGTCCCCTCTTTTCAATATATGTTGTTCCTTGCATTTTTTTTTGAAAGACTTCTTTTCCTTCAATTTGGGGGACACCGCACATCAAGCACAAGATCTACCTTTCTCCCAAAATTATACATCTACACTCTTGCCTTTCTCAAAACACAATATGGAAGGTGAGGTTTAACAAAGAAAAGGCTAAGTGATTAAAGCTCAAAATGGCTCGCAAGGGATAATGTAAATAAGAGAGACGAACCAGTTCAACTATCCAAGAGAATGCCCGTGATCATCTCCTAGGGGTGTAACATCCAAGTAACAAACCAAACCCGAGAGATATATGAAGCATGCAATTCCAATACTTGGCAAAAGATAATGAGATTGACAACAAATTTAGTTCTTCTCGAGACAAACAAAGAGTTATTTCGACACCTCTCCAAAAGAAAGCTAAGGCACAAAAGCTCACTAGGGTATAAGTCTCCACTAATCATAGCCTTTGAGAGCAAGCAAAGCAAAGTTCACAAGTGATCAAACCCAATAAACGTGATGTGCAATTGTGCCATGCTTAAGTTCCTTGATGCCTCCCTTGAAACAAACTAGCAAACAGAACTATGGTGGCACAAGACATGCCAATGCAATGGCAACATGCCTCAGCTCAGTCAATCAACAAGTAAGCAGCACAAACTCAAAATTCCATGCCAAAGAGTCCAACTTCTTCTCCGACTCCATCCACTTTCTTCACGCGAAAAACACGGGTACTACTTTTCTCCCTAATTTCCCACTTAAATATGTGTAGAAAAGGTCATCATAACGATCCCGGGTAAGTCATGACTCAACAGGTTAAATTACTCAAGGTTTTTCCTTAAAGAAATCAGAGCCAATCGTCTTTAATGACTATCCAAGGCACTGCAATAAGATTGTTAGAAACTCAAATACACATATTTAAGGCTAGAAAGTAGGTGGCTATACCAGACCATTAATAGCCGTTCGAGCACGGCTAACACTAGAGTTATCACAAACTCCAAGTATTTATAGTCTCCTAGACTTGTCGTGATTAACCTCACACTTGATGCTCAAATAGTAGATTTAATCCTCCTTTTAAAATTTACAAGATATGGATCATCCCAAGAGATATCATTTGACTCAATTCCAAGAAAGAAAAACAGTTGATCAAATAATAGAGTCAGAATTGTTCCTCTAGTCACCATAGGATTAAAATCTTTATGCGAAGGAAAAATGTGCTTAAAGGGTGAGGTCCCAACACTCACCCCACAAATTAAGACCGGGCACCATATCTCATCACTCTCCACCCCTCCAGTCACACCGTGAATATCTACACAAGAATCATCTACCCCCAAATTTTGATTACACTTTACATGCCCATCGTCTAGTGTGGTAGCCTCTACCAATTCTACACATGGAGTCCACAATTCTAGTGATAAAGGTAGCAAGTCAAGCTCTACTAAAGACTCCATAGAAGTGTCAGGGACACCCAGAAAAGTGGGAACAAGCTCAATTTTGGACTCACGAGAAGAGATATCCATGAGGGGTGTGGATTCAAGTAAAGTGTTAACCTCTTCTATGGACTTGTCAATGTCAAAATCCTCAAAACCAAAATGTGCCAAACATGCGACCAACGGGTCGTCAGTCACACTGTAAGGCAATGCCCTCTCCTCAAGGTCTTCGATAACATCGACTGCAAAGCAGTCTTCCTCCACTTGAGGTTGTTTCGTAGTATTATAGTCATATTACCAAACGTGACCTCCATCTCTCCACTCCTCACATGTATATTAGTATTGGCCGTCGCCAAGAACGGACGACCACGTATGACGGGAGTTTGCCTCCTAAGGGTGCTCACCGGTTCTGTGTCAAGGACTATAAAATCAGCAGGAAAGTAGAAATCATTGACCTTGACAAGAACGTCCTAAACTACACCACGTGGTACCTTTATAGATCGGTCTACTAATTGCAAGGTTACCATCGTGGGTTTCAATTCTCCAAGTCCTAACTGCTCATACACCGAGTAAGGGATCAAATTGACACTAGCCACTAAGTCTAAAAGTGCGCGCTCAATACAATGACTACCAATGACAATGGGAATGGTAGGTGTGCCAAGATCTTGTAACTTAGGGGGAGTGATAGACTAGAAAACAGAGCTCACTTGCTCGGTGAGAAGGACCTTTTTGGACACATTTGTCTGAGATTTCCGCTTGTGAGTGTAGAGGTCCTTTAGGAACTTGGCATAATTTGAGATTTGCTTTATGGCCTCGAGGAGGGGTATATTGATATTCATGCGTTTGAATATCTCTAGAGTATCCTCCATAGAAGTTAGCTTCTTTGCAAAGGGAGATGGCCCATTTAAAGCAGCGGGGAATGGGGCTTTAGGCACGTAGGATGGTGCCTTGGAGCCCATGGTTGTGGCGGTGGGTGGTGAAGTAGTGATTGGAGGGGTTGCCTCCTTGCTATGTGAACTCTCCTCCCCGAAATCAGATGAGGAGGAGGGAGCTTGGTGCTCCTTACTTTGTGGCTTCTCTGGTCAGGTTTTGACCTCTCACTTATTACAAAGGGACATCAGAACATTTGTCTGCTGGAAGTTACCAGTCCCTTGATTACCCTCACACTAGTTTTGACCTCTCGGGTTTTTGAACTCGCTGACTAGGCAACCTACCCTCCTCCCTGCAGTTCATCGTGTTGGCCAATTGGCCCAATTGTGCCTCTATCCGTGAGATGGACTAGGAATGAAAATTCACCTGCTGTTGGGTCGCAATCATCATCTCAAGTGCCTTCAAAACTTATCCTCGAAGGAAGGGTCCCTCGAGGATTGGGCTGGTGTTTGCTGAGGGAGTGACTGCTGGTGGTTCGCATAGCGATATGCCGCAAGATTATATGGTGTAGACCATGGCCTAGACTGTGGGGCAGGGACATTGTCTTATGGCTGTCGCCACAACAGGTTAGGATGCTTCCTAAGACCCGGGTGGTAAGTGTTAAAAGAGGGATCACCCGGTTTATAATAACTTTGAACATTAGAATACCCTTGAGCGGCGTGAACTTGCTCTTCCGCAAAACCTGAAAATTGGTCCCTCACCGGACACTCGGTAACATAATGGGCTGGGCTAGCACATAGAGAACAGGCCTCCTGAAAAGCAGAAGGCGAAGTGGAAGTCGAGCCCAAACTAAAAAATTGGTCAAGTTTCTCAGTGAGAGAGTCAACCTTAAGAGCGAGGTGGTCAAAGGGGCTAACCTCGTACACACCTCGTGGCTTTGAAGAACTGGCCGCATTGGTTGCCCTATCACTATGATGGTAAGTGGCATGGTGTTGGGAGGTATCACTCATTGTCTCAAACAGCTCCCATGATGACTTCTCGTCCTTATTCATTAATGAGCCTCCACATGAGGCATCAACCATAATCTGATAATGGGAATTCAACCCATCGTAAAAACTCTGCACCAAGTGCCAATGTGCAATTGCATGATGCGGATACTTCCTAATGAGGTTACCATATCTCTCCCAAGTTTCATGAAGAGGCTCATTGTTAGCTTGTCGGAACGAAGTAATCAGTTTCCGATAATGGACTATTTTGCCTATGGAGAAGTATTTTTTAAGGAACGCGTCCCTAAGTTGATTCCAGCTAGTGATCGAGTTTGCGGGTAAAGTACTGAGCCAATGTTTAGCACTCTCTTTTAGTGAAAATTGGAACAATATTAACCTAAGCACCTCATTAGAAAAATTATGAATTTGAAGTGTGGAACTTATGGTTATGAACTCGTCAATATGCTGGTAGGGACCCTCATTAGTGTGCCTGTGAAAAATGGGCAACGCATGCAATATGCTAGGTTTAATCTCATAGTGAGTCGCTATGAACGATGGCAACTGGATGCATGATGGTGTGATGTAGGACAATGGAAAAAAGTGAGTGTGTGCAGTGGGGCAAGGTGTAGACACCCCGATTTTGACCCGAGAAACTTATCAAGTATTTTCGATGATGAAATAGACCAACCGTGCATACCTTGAGGCTAAGAACAAGGCTTGAACTCACCAAACCACCCTAAACCATTCTAAATCCTTCTAGAACAACCTTAAACCAACCAAAATGACCAAAATACCTTTCTAACCATCCAAAATGCTCTTCAAAACAAACCCAAGCCTACACCATCTTCTATTACATTCAAAACCCTCTTTATGGATATATAATATGTCTCAATCCGTTTTGAAATGAGGGAGATGTGCCCGTTTTACCAAAACGTCTTGTTTTCCCGACCTTCTGAGGGTAAAATGGTCACACAGTTGGATGTACAAATAATCTTGGGTTCAAACCACTTGGGTTAGAAAGTACACTCGACAAGCTTTCCAACGCTTAAAACCACACACGAAACGGAGTTCGATAGCACCCGGGGCAACCCCACAAAGTTTGGCCTAGAGGCCCTTTGAGCGCTCAAACCCCCACTTTGAGCGCTCAAACCCCCACTTTGAGCGCTCAAACCATGCGCGAACCAGAAATTTTCAAGGCATTTTTCAGCTTGTTTTCCACCTAAACTATGGGCTCCCCCTGGTTTCTAAGCTTCGTTTTCACGTCAAAATCCCTCTAATAATATTCCCTCTCCAACTTGAATTGCAAATTCTAAAATTCCCCCCAAAACTCTCTATTTAAACCCCTCTTCTCACTTTTTTTGGGACCCCTTGACTAATCATCTCTCTCTAGCACACTCCTACAGCCCTCTCCACTCGCTCTCATCACTTCAATCACGTTTTAGCCTCTCTCTCCTCCATAGCCACCATCCCCCATCATCTTCAAGCTCAAAAACACCTTAAAACTTCATCTCTAAGCCCAAATACACATGGGTCTGTAAAGAATCAATTGGTTAACCTCATTCTCTCACTCTTAAACTTCATTTCCAGTCCTTCTCCTCTATTATCATCCATCTATTGAAGCTCAATCATCATACACCCACAAAACCCACTTGATCATCATCATCATCATCATCTAAGCCTCAATACACCTTTGTTCAGCCAATCAATCATTCAAACAGCCCTACACTCACACTCCTCTGTCCAAAATACTTCATCTATAGCCCGTAAACATAGCCACTATCCATTTATTCATCAAACCCCAAGTTCAAGCCTTGATCATAACCAAAAAGGTAGAAAAACATGTGAAAAATCACGTTTTGGTCATCCTGGGGGAGACCAGTGAGTTCATGGAGGTTCCATATACCTTCTATGAGCTCAAAAGGTCTTAGATATCAACAAAAACTGATTTCAAAAATTTGAGTTCGAAATGGTTTGAGCGCTCAAACCTTATGCATTGAGCTTGAGCTCCTGATTTGTCTATTGTTTGTTGCTTATTCTGACTCCATATCATGTTCTTAGTTCATTGTTGTGTGTGTGTGTGTTGCTGTTTGGCTAAGCCAACCTGATCCTCTCTCTCTCTCTCACACTCTAATCATGCTTACGCATGGCCAAATACTCATTTCTTACACATGCAAGTCTTTCAAGCTTATTTATTGATGTTTCTGGAATATCATAGTCATTTGTATCATTGTGTATTGTTTTGATGTTGTTGATGAGTCAAACAGAGGCAAGAGGGTCCAGAAGGCTCAAACCATGAAGATGGTTTGAGCGCTCAAACTCCATGCTTTGAGTGCTTAAACTGTCTTCATACTCATCAAATGTTTTCATCATTTGAGCTGTCTAACAGGGTTTTGGGCATTCTAGAAGGCCTCGCAGTATTTTATTCTCACTTCTTATGTCTTTATTGCCTTGTTTGGTTCATCATCAAGCTTCAAGTTTATGTTAACATGGTCATACTTTTCTGCTTAGTCATCAAAGTATCATTTTCAAGCAGCTTAAAGTGCATCAAACACGTTTTCATCAAAACCAGAATCATCCGAAGCATCATAAGCATATGTGAGTGAGCAAGAGTTTGAGCGCTCAAACCCCCAGGTTGAGCGCTCAAACCCTTGGCAGTGGATCAGATTGGTTTGCTTCATGTGTGTTGCATGTATCATTTTCAGTTCTCATTTTTCTGTTAATCACATGCTAACATTGTTGTTTGCTATTTTGTGTCTTTAATAGCTCATATTTGCATTACCATTATCACTCATGTAGATCACATCTGACATGCATGTACTGTAATTTGTTGCTATGTTTATCATCGTTATTTGGCTTCCCATCCCTCATCCCCCATATTTGTTCATGGTTGAATTGCATTCATTTCACGTAATCCCACAAAAGTCAAGTAGAGACCGGTCTTCGAACCGGGCGAGGGGATTGCCGTAAAACCCTTCCCCTCTCGTAATTGAGCTCCCGAACCTAAGATAGTATGATGATGACGGGCCAGTATCTACCCCTTATCCATTAAATGAGGCACGAGTCAATCGAGTTCGGTTCCTCGGGGACAATCCGCTAAAACCCGAGTGGCGACTCCGAATCGATACCTCCGGAGGGGCATCCACAAGCTAGCGACTCCGCTGGGGACTCTGGTTAATGCATATCTTGGTTTTATTACACTTGTGTAGTTTTACTAAAATATGCATTAATAAGAGGGCTCGACTCGAAAAGCTTTTGTGGGATCTTTGAAATGTTTGTAGTTCAACTTTTGCATTGCACTTGCATTGTTCTTAGCCTCGCTGGTGTGTTTTGGCAATCCCGCATGGCTTGCCGGAGACGGGGAATTCCAAAATGCCCAGCAGCCCTCGACCGTGATGAGTTACACCTGTCATTATTACCGTCGTCGTGGGTATCCATGGCATGAGACCCTTGTGAGAACAAAATCGGCCTCTTTGCCTATAGTTAGCCATAGAACCTCCGCGTTAGGTGACCGACCCGTTCGTTAGGTTTACGTGCTTCATCTTGTTACGTGCTATATGTTACCGCTTTCTTTACCTTGTCATGTTACATCCATGCATGTATTCGCATTTGTATATAGTGTCTCCGAGTTGAGAGTAGTATTGCTTAGGAATCCGTGCAGTTAGTAGGAGGTCGCCCCGGCCCGATGATGAGTCGTGCATTTCAAATGTATGTTGTCTTACGAATCAGTCCTTAGGATGATCAAACGTGGAAAAATCTGAACCATCAAGTTTTTGACAACAATCTAATGGAGATTACAGACGATTGGCCCGAGATTAGGGACAATTATTCTTAAGATCCAAAGTTAGATTTTTGATGAGGATTTGAGAGTTTGCATTTTCCTAAATCCGGTCATCCGACATGAAGGACTTGTTATCAAAATAAAACTTGAGGATTGGGGCAACCTTCCAAAGTTGTTCAATTAGTCTAGGAGACTTTAAATCCATGGAGTTTGAGATACCTCCGGTGTTTGTCGTGCCCGAACGGCAGCCCGTGTTTCGAACTAGCCTTGGAGTCATTAGTATCTGGATTATGGCACCTTATTGCTCTGTCTCGGATGGTCAAGAAAGGTTAAGGGATACGGCCTCAACATTTAGGCTTTAGGTTGAGAAACTGTACCTATCGAGTAATAACCTACCCGGGGTGCTGTTAAATTTTCTGTGCAATGGCTCTAAGTGAGATTTGAAACCGGTAGACTAACCATAGGTTAACCTTAGCATAATCTATAGGATAGATGTCAGTCTAGGAGACTTTAAATCCATGGGGTTTGAGATACCTCTTGTGTTTGCCGTGCTCGAATTGCTTCCCGTGTCTCGGGCTAGCCTCAAGTGCATTTGTATCCGGATTTCAACAGCCTTATTGCTCAGTCTCGGATGGTCTAAAAGGAGATTGGCTCTGATTCCACGAAGATTGGAATTTAACCTGCCTGTCACAACTTACCCGTGGTGGTTCCAAACATCCGTGCAATGTCTTAAGTGAGACCGAGACCGATAGTCTACATCTTAGGACGACATGACGATGACACATGCATGACATTTTTTTTCAATAAAACCAGGGGCACAACATAAGTTTGACCTTTTTTCTTTACTGTCACTTTTCAGTCATCGGTGCCGATTCCCGATCAAAAGTTGACTCAACTCAAACCTCAAGTCATGGATGTTTCGGCTGAAATCGAGGGGCTCAAGATGGCTGTGAACAACATGGGCAAACGACTTGACAATCAAATCACCGAGCTTATGATCATGGTGCAAGACATCCGTGACCGTCTCCCACCGGCCCAAAAGAACCTCCAACGACCCAGAAATGGCCGCCGCTTTAGCCAAGATCTCTGAACTTGAGGAATCTGTCATGGAAGGGTTCAAACCCATAGACTTTGAGAATTTCGTTGGCACCGGAGATGCAAAATGCACCAGTGGGACATTGAAAAGGACAACCTCACTCCAAAAGGCGAAATGGTTTACTCTGAGAAGGGCAACACACTGCTTGACAATAATAACAACCATGTGAGCACCACCCCCAGCTCCATAAATAGCAACTCCAGCTTTACAACCAACACCATCAGCAAAGTCAAACTAACCAATTCCACAACCCAAATCAACCGGCCCAAAGACTAACCAAGAGAATTCTCCCAACTCCCCGCACCTCAGTCCTCGATTTATGAGGAGCTTCTCATGGCCGGTCTCCTCAAACCACTCTAGCCGAAACCTCAACCACAAAAACTTCCATCCAAACGCAACCCTGATGCCTTCTGTGCCTTCCATCAAGTGCCCGGTCATGCTACCGACGAATGTCAACGCCTCCGTCATGAGATCCAAGATCTCATTGAAAACAAAACCATTCTTCCTTCATCACAAAACCCAAATACCATGCCCAAACCTTTGCCCGAGCACCAACAAAACATCGGCATCAATCAAACCAGCCTAACCCCTTCAAGCTCCCCCAACAATAACCCCAACCAAACTACTCCAGTCAATGAAATCACGACCCAAATTAACAGCCCCAAAGGCCAACGAAGAACCTTTTCCCAATTCTCTGCACCATTATCTTTGGTCTATAAGGAGCTTCTAGTGGCCGGTTTCCTCAAACCACTTCAACCAACCCCACCTCCACAAAATCCCCCACCATTCTACAACCCAAATCAATTTTGTGCCTTCCACCAAACACCTAGCCACCTCACCAAGAGATGTCAACGCCTCCGCCATGAGATCCAAGATTTCATTGACAATAAAATCATTCAAAACCCCAATGATAAATCCAGCACTGTCACCAACTCACTCCCACCTCGTAAGAAAAACTCTGACATTGACCAAATCACCCTCAGCTCCACCAAAAATAGCCCCAACTCTACTACATTCAACCCTAGCCTATTCATCATACCTGAAACCAAGCCAAAACCTTCAGTTGAAGCACCCTTGGAGACCAAAATCTGTGCCCTTGAAGAATGGAAAGATGAATCGAAGAGCCTTGCTAATGATTGGATCAAAAGAGACGATCATGAATATCCGAAGGAAGAAATGCAACCCATCACTGAAATCATAACCGAAGAAATGTACAATGGTTGGCTAGAACTTTGGGAAATAACTCAAAATGATTCCTTTAATGGATACTCCTTCCCCACGCTGTTTGAGGAATCTAAACTTGCTGAACCCAAAGGAAAAGGGGAGTGGAATCCTACGCCTAGCAAGTGGCAGTAGCCGAAAGAGGATAACACCCAGGGCGTTTTCACACCCCGCATCCAAGACTTTGAAATCAGGCCCGCTTATGATCTGATGGACTACCCTCCATACTTCCAAATTCTCAGCGTCAGACCAAGGACATGCCCTCAAGCAGCTCCATGCTTTGCCCACATGAGTACATCAAAGATGATTGGTTGCCAGAACCGGTTGTACCCACCCCTGACGGGCTCGGCATTTCAGAAACAGCAGACTCGACCAATAGCCTGGACAACAAGAAAGAATGAACCAACAAGGGCCATGCATTATCTCCATCTTCCACGAGTTTTAGGAGTCTTCAAGTGTCGAGTCAAGTGTTCACTTTTATTGAGTCAGTTTGTACTTCGAGTCTGTCAATGCTTTTGTCTCTCTATGTGTTTGAAGTTCTAGTCTGTAATATCTTGTTGTTGTCAAGAAAAAAGAGAGTCAATCTTTGTAGTCCCGAACTACGCACGACCTGATTCCTTGTAAAGGGATATGTAGGCAACCCTCAGTGGTTCGGTCGCAACTATCAAAAATTAATGTCGCCCCCTGTTGTGTCGAAATTGTCTTTATAAACTTGGATTTTTGCAATAACCCCTCAACTTGGAATTGTTTTTCACCATTATTTGAGAAACATGATAATCCTTTCAAAACACGAGATGAATTTTGACCAAACCCTCACCCCACACAAGGAGGATTTCCAAGGGACCATTCCCCAGCTCCATCAAGAAGTAATGCTTTGACACAGAAAAAGCCTGCTAGATTGAAAACCCGTAAGGGCGGCCTTGGCAAAAGTTAAGGCAAAAAGCTCGCTAGATCAAACTTCAAAATGAGATCTAGGCAAAAGTTAGAGCATGCATAAGTTCTCCCCATCAAGTTGCACAATTCAAAATGAAGAAAGGCATTCTTTGTTTGATTCCCCACATAAATATCCATTGCAAAGCCCCTTTGAGCCTGAATCAATTTCTTTGAAAAAGAACCCAACTACGCAGCTATCCCCCCCACTGGGGTGAAAAGAAAGAATAAAAAGTGCCAAAGATGTAGGTGCATGAGAATTCAAGCCATCACATGAATAGAAGTGTTAAACTCATTGGCGCATGAAAATGCCAAACGCACAGGCGCAACAAGATGAGAAGTTCCGGAGAAATGGAACAGAAAAATCAAATGGAAAAAAGCGCCAATCAAAACAAGCGCAAAGGAAAAGAAGAACAAAAGAAGAAAACGCCCATCAAAAACCAAAAAGGGCATGAGTGGAGTCCAAGATAGCTGCTAGCTCAAACAACCCCAAGGAAAAATGAGATTTTTGAGCCTATTATCCTTCCTTTGTCAAGCCCATAACCTACCCCGTCATAACCTAGATAAAGTCCTTTTAGATTGGAAAGTGCAACTTGATAGTGAGAATTCAAGTCCAAAAGGGAACAGTCTAATCTCCCTTAAAAGTCAAAGCATCATGCAAACATTGGCGCCAGACAAAGCAAAAAATCTAAACTGGGGCACATCAGCGGGTCATTAGTAGCAGCCCTCCAAACTGGGGCATTTTAGGAAAGTCAATGGGGCATCATCAACAATCTAGAGCATGGGTTCATGATAAGAAATCTCGTGTTTTGACAAAATAATTGGTTTGAATGAACATCATTTGATGGAACAAAACAATTTTGAAATCTCGAGGGGAAAGTCATCAAAAATCCAATTTTGTCCTGACAATTTTGGCATCAATCGTGAGGCATGTTTGTCACCTTCCAAAAATTCAAGACAACAAGTCCATGGGGTATTCCATATTCTTTGACTCAACGTGGTATTCCATATTCTTTGAGCCAACGTGGTCTTCCATATTCTTCGAGTCAACATGGTCTTCCATATTCTTCGAGTCAACGCGGTCTTCCCTAACTTTGAGTAGCCAATCTCCGCCCAGTCAAGGGCATTTTTAGGAGAAGTCACTCAGTTGATAAGAGACCTTTCCTTATCCTTCGAGTTGATCTTGTTGAAGTCCACCTCTTTGTCAAATGGTCAACCAAATTTCTTAATTTTGTCCTAGTCCACCCCTTTGTCGAAAAGGCCGATCAAATTCCTCAGCCTTGTCAGTCTTAGTGAAGTCCACCCCTTTGTCTAAAAGATCAATCAAATTCCTCGGTCTTGTCCAAGTCCACCCTTTTGTCAAAAAGGTCAATCAAATTCCTTGGTCTTGCTAGTCTCGTCAAAATCCACCTCAGCGTCAAAAGAGTCAAACCATCTTAGTCTTGTCTGTCCTCGACTCGTGGAAATGATTTCAATGCATGAAAGAACCCGTGCTTGGGTACATGGTCAATTGGTTGCCAAAATCATCAGCAAAGCCAAGAAAGGGAATCAGAACTGAGGTTTGTCATCAGCCCAAAATTGGGGCACGTCAACCTATTGCCATCCACCCGGGGGAAGCATGCGCCCAAATTCAAGACTAAGGCATAAGAGCCCAAAGCCTCGCCAGAAGCTAATCCAAAGCCCAAATCCCTGATGAAAACCAATTCTAAAAGCACAAAATCCCAACCCAAAAGTCAACCCAAAGCTCCAGGTCAAATTCCCCGTCAAAAGCCAATCCAAAGCCCGAAGCCTCTACGAAAAGCCTGCCAAAAATTCGAGCCTTGAGAAGGGCAAGCCCAAAACTCAAAACCCAAAATACAAGCCCAACCAAGCTCAAACTCAAGTACTGGCCAAAAGGAAAGACAGTAAAGCAAAGAGGCACCCGTTGTGCCACCTATCTTTTAAGGAAGGAATGTTGCCCTTGTTGTCGTCAAGTGTCAAAACATGAGTTTCACATAATCATCCTGCGGGACAGATTTTTTTTTCAATCAACAGTCCTGCGGGACAGCTTTTTTTCAATCAATCGTTCTGCGGGACAGCTTTCAATCAACCGTCCTGTGGGACAACATCTTTTCAGACATCCTCAATCAATTTCAAATTCAATTTCAAGACCAGAAATGGTCACTTCAAATTCA